>PVIU01013440.1:7500-56007 GCA_004026605.1 Ondatra zibethicus | reverse complement strand
AGACCAGATAAGCAAATTAACAGACCTATAACTGCTGAAGAAATAGAAACAGTCATCAAAAGTCTCCCAACCAAAAAAAAAAAAAAAAAAAAAAAAAGCCCAGGACCAGATGGTTTCAGCTCAGAATTCTACAAGACTTTCAAAGATGAACTAATACCTATACTCCTCAAATTATTCCACACAATAGAAACAGAGGGAACATTGCCAGACTCCTTTTATGAGGCTACAATTACCCTGATACCCAAACCACAGAAAGACAATACTAAGAAAGAGAATTACAGACCAATCTCACTCATGAACATTGATGCAAAAATACTAAATAAAATACTAGCAAATAGAACCCAAGAACACCTCAGAACCATCATCCACCATGACCAAGTTGTCTTCATCCCACAGATGCAGGGATGGTTCAACATACAAAAATCTGTCAACGTAATCCACCATATAAACAAGCTGAAAAATAAAAACCACATGATCATCTCATCTCATTAGATGCCGAAAAAGCATTTGACAAAATACAACATCCCTTCATGATAAAAGTGTTGGAGAGAGCAGGGATACTAGGAACGTACCTAAGCATAATTAAGGCAATATACAGCAAGCCAACAGCCAACATCAAACTAAATGGAGAGAAACTCCCAGCGATTCCACTGAAATCAGGAACAAGACAAGGTTGTCCACTCTCTCCATACCTATTCAATATAGTTCTTGAGGTCCTAGTTAGAGCAATAAGACACCAAAGGGAGATCAAGGAGATACAAATTGGAAAAGAAGAAGTCAAACTCTCACTGTTTGCTGATGATATGACAGTTTACATAAGTGATCCCAAATATTCTACCAAAGAACTTCTACAACTCATAAACACATTCAGCAATGTAGCAGGATACAAGATTAACTAAAAAAAAAAAAAAAAAAAAAATCAGTAGCCCTCCTGTACACAGATGATAAAAGGGCTGAGGAAGAAATCAGAGAATCAACACCCTTCACAATAGCCACAAATGGCATAAAGTACCTCGGAGTAACTCTAAACAAACAAGTGGAAGACTTGTATGACAAGAAATTTAAATCTTTGAAGAAAGAAATTGAAGAAGACACCAGAAAATGGAAAGACCTCCCATGCTCTTGGGTAGGCAGAATTAATATAGTAAAAATGGCAATCCTACCGAAAGCAATATGCAGATTCAACACAATCCCCATCAAAATCCCAACAAAATTTTTCAAGGACCTTGAAAGAACAGTACTCAACTTCATTTGGAAAAGCAAAAAACCCAGCATAGCCAAAACAATCCTGGGCAACAAAAGAACTTCTGGAGGCATCACAATCCCTGACTTCAAACTATACTACAGAGCTACAGTACTGAAAACAGCCTGGTACTGGTATAAGAACAGACAGGAGGACCAATGGAACAGAACAGAAGACCCGGATATCAATCCACACATGTTCAAACACCTGATATTTGATAAAGAAGCAAAAAATATCAAATGGAAAAAAGAAAGCATATTCAACAAGTGGTGCTGGCATAACTGGATACAAAATGTAGAAAAATGAAAATAGACCCATATATATCACCATGTCCAAAACTCAAATCAAAATGGATCAAAGACCTCAATATAAAGCCAGCCACACTTAACCTTATAGAAGAGAAAGTGGGAAGTACACTTGAACGCATTGGCACAGGGAACCACTTCCTAAATAGAACCCCAACAGCACAGACACTGAGAGAAGCAATTAATAAATGGGACCTCCTGAAACTGAAAAGCTTCTGTAAAGCAAAGACATGGTCAACAAGACAAAACAACGGCCTACAGAATGGGAAAAGATCTTCACTAACCCCACATCAGAAGAGGTCTGATCTCCAAAATATACAAAGAACTCAAGAAATTGGACACCAAAAGATCACATAATCCAATAAAAAAAGAAGTATAGACCTAAAGAGAGAACTCTCAACAGAGGAATCTAAAATGGCTGAAAGACACTTAAGGAAATGTTCAACATCCTTAGTCATCAGAGAAATGCAAACCAAAACAACTCTGAGATTCCATCTTACAACTGTAAGAATGGCCAAGATCAAAAACACTGATGACAACTTATGCTGGAGAGGTTGTGGGGAAAAGGGAGCACTCTGCATTGCTGGTGGGAATGCAAGCTGGTACAACCCCTTTGGATGTCAGTGTGGCGATTTCAGAAAATTAGGAAACAACCTTCTTCAAGACCCAGTAATACCACTTTTGGGTATATACCCAAAGGATGCTCAATTGTGCCACAAGGACATGTTCATAGCAGCTTTGTTTGTCATCGCCAGAACCTGGAAACAACCTAAATGCCCCTCGATCGAAGAATGGATAAAAAAATGTGGTACATTTACAGAATGGAGTACTACACAGCAGAACAAAATAACGACAGCTTGAAGTTTGCAGGAAAATGGATGGAACTAGAAAGCATTATTTTGAGTGAGGTAACCCAGACACAGAAAGACAATTATCATATGTACTCACTCATAGGTAGTTTTTAAACATAAAGCAAAGAAAACCAGCCTACAAACCACAATCTCAGAGAACCTAGAGAACAATATGGACACTAAGAGAGACTTATGTAGATCTAATCTACATGGGAAGTAGAAAGTATAAGAAGACAAGATCTCCTAAGTAAATTGGGAGCATAGGGACTTTGGGGGAGGGTTGAAGGAGGGAGGGGAGAGGCAGGGAGGGGAGCCGAGAAAAATGTAGAGCTCAATAAATATCATGGGAAAAAAAATTTAAAAAACACTTTTAAAAAGACACACACAAAAAAAGGGTCAGCCTCAGAGGATCAGAGTGGAGATGGAATTAGGTCTAGCAGATCTGGGTTCAAACTTTCATTGAGGTTGTTTAAATTGCTTTTATTTTCAATTGTTATTTTATGCATATGGGTATTTTGCCTGAATGTATGTATGTATGTAAGTGTATCACGTGTGTGCCAGGAATCTAAGGAGGTCTAGAAAGGGGCATCAGATTTCTGGGAACTGGAGCCAACATGTGTGTAATGGGAACAGAGCTCAGGTCCTCCTGAGGGTAAGAGCCAGTGCCCTTAACCCTTATCTCTCCCATCTCCCTGAGGTGTTTCTATTTGGAATCAAATCCTCAGTAGACAGGGGAGGGAGGTCTGCAAAGCTGGCATCACCAGCAAGCTTCCCCTTTTGGGTGCTCAGGTGGAAGTGAACCTGATGACAATTTTCCCATCATAGGGCTTATTCAGGTCAGGGCCCACAGCACTGGAAAGGCAGTTCTCAAAGGCAGACCTCTCCAAAGCTAATAGACCAGCCTGGCTTAGCGATCACATGACTCCTAAATGAAAGACAGAGAGAGAGAGAGAGAGAGAGAGAGAGAGAGAGAGAGAGAGAGAGAGAGCGCACACAGAATCAGCCAAGTGGTAGTTAGCCGTGAGCATGGTTCAAGAGCCTGACAGGAAAGACGCTGGCTGTGGAAGATGCTATCTATGTTACAGCTGTCAGCGTCCAACACAGGGATAGGCAAAAGCCACTCAGGTGATGTAGTCACTGTGAATTCTTAATTTATGATGGCATCAATAATTTAGAGAGAAGAGAACTTGCTGTGGGGGAGGGAATGTAGGCTACCAAAGAGTCAGGAACTCCCGCCAGGAAGGGTGTGTGCAAGGGCTTTGCGTCTGCGTTAAGTTGATGTGATATCTGATACTGAACATGAACTCAAAGAGAATTGTTACATTCAACAAGCAGAAGGGAGCACATCTGAAAGACCCGCCCCCCTTCCTTAAGCTTTCCCTTAGCAAGTTTCTACAAGCTACAATCCTTCTACAAGCTACAATCAAACCAAATATTGCTGGAGCTCATTTTTAAATTTAGAGGAAAACCAACCAGACAAACAAACAAATGTACCTGCTGTTCTGTGCCAGGCCAACAGAGAGAATCAGAAGCTAAACTGGGACCAAGTCCACCCAGGATGTCGTATCCTGGGTGAGAGATGCACACGTAGCTGCATGCCTTCCAGGAGAGGCACCTGACACATGCCATATCTCATTTGACTTTCACTGTAACCCTCTCAGGGAACCATCCCAGAATGTTGCCATCAGAAAACCAAGAGGATGCTACCTCTCGTGCGCTATGTTGATGAGGTCAGCATTTTCTCCCTATTTACCTTTTCTGTTTTTTTTTTAAATAAACAAATAACCAACCAAACTAGGTGGTGCTGGCACATGCCTTTACTTTTTTTTATATTTATTTATTATGTATACAATATTCTGTCTGCATGTATGCCTGAAGGCCAGAAGAGGGCACCAGAAGAGGGTTGTGAGCCACCATGTGGTTGCTGGGAATTGAACTCAGGACCTTTGGAAGAGCAGGCAATGCTCTTAACCACTGAGCCATCTCTGCAGCCCCCTTTTCTGTGTTTTGAGATAGAGTTTCACTGTGTATCCCTCTCTGTCCTGGAACTTGATATATTCATCAAGCTGACCCAGAACTCACAGACATCCCTCTGCTTCTGCCTCCCAGTGCTGGGATTAAAGGTGTAGGCTACCTTGCTCAGAACCATTTATCTTTGTCTATTAGTTCACTTCTATCTTTAACACCGAGAGGAGCAAATCCGGGGTTACAGGCATGCTAAGCAAATGCTGTGCCATGGAGGTATGATCCCAATCACCGTCATCTTATTTACTGCCATTTATCATTGGCAGTTCACAGCAAATGCTTCATAGTTCAGGCTGTAGAGTTAGTCAGAAGGCTGAGGGCCAAGTACTGATCTTGAGCAAGGAACTTAGCCAACCTGTGGTTCAGTTTCTCCCCATCAGAGAGCTCACAACAGGATCTAGGGCTGTATGAGGACTCGAGATAATACAGATCAGTCCTTAGCAGAGGCACTAAGACGAGCACACACACTGTTCCATTGTTCTCATTGCATGTGACTTCCTTTTCAGCCCTGGAGCTGAGCCCACATAATCATGGGCCAATGAGCACCCCTGTGGATGTTCCCTCTTCCATGAAATGAAACAAGCACAGTGCAACCCAGTATCTGGAGTGGATGGTGCCGGTGAGGCAGATGGGGCAGGTGCTGCCCAGGAGCTCCCTCCCCACCATCCCAACTGCAGATCCCCAGAAGAACAGGGAGGATGAGGTCTTTTTCCTGCTCATCTCTGCAGCACCTACCCTGCCCTGCCCGCCACATAGGAGGTCTTCCGGAAATGCTGGCTGAACAAAAGACCACAATGGGAGGGACACACCCCTGCGCGCCATTCCTCCAAGGCCCCACCAGCTTCCCTTCTCCCTACAGTCAGTCATAGGGTTTACAAGGAGGCTCTCTCTACCTAAGGATGACTACTGTGTGCAAAGGATAAAGAAATCATGGTGCACAAGAACAATGGGATTTCATTCGACCAGAAAGAAAAATGAAATGATACATTTGCAGGAAAATGGAGATTATTATGTGAAGCGAAATCAGCCTGTTTCAGAAGGCCAAATTCTGCAGGTCCCCCCCCCCCCGTCATCAAATGTAGACTCTATATCTACATTTACGTGTGTTAGTCATAACAAGAGAAAGGATGCCGTGAGTGAGAAGCTAAGATCTTAAGAGAGGGGGACAGGAAAGAAAAGAAGATAATGGGATCCAGGTGAGAGCAGGGGGTGTTTATCTGAGGGCAGCAAGGGATTCAGTAAGGGGACAAAGGGCGGGGTAGTAGAGTGAAGGGGTCAATGAGATGAGAAGAGAATAAAATATATTGACACACATGTATGAACATAATGAAGCATACTTTGTATGCTAACTTAAATTTTTAAGTAAAAAAACAAACCCAAATCTATGTGAAACAGCTGCCCTGATCTTTCTGCCTCCACTTCCCAAGCACTAAGATTACAGGCATGCGCCACCATGCCTGGCACCTCTTTCTTTAACTGCCCTGAGCTGTATTCTGGCATACACTAGGAGGCAGGATTGCAGGTCTCTTTCCACGTGGTTAATGAGCTGCCCAAACACTGTGGATCCATTGTCTTTTTCTTCACTGACAGGAAATGAGATTTTCACTCAATACTGACATCCCGTCTACATACAGGTGGTCTGTTTTAGTCTCTTTGGGCCAATCTTTTCATTCTTAAACTTTTACCTATTCTAACCTTATGTCTTTTACTACCAGCTACAAAGACGTTTGTTGTTTCAACTGTTTTGTTCTTGGGCTTTGGCCCCAGAAGCAGCAGCACTTTCTCACGATCCTCTCTTTTTCCTGCTGGTCCACGAGCATGGTCTGAACCAAGCAGACCCTCAGTGCTGCTCAGGGGAAGTTCTTACATGCATATACAGTGAAGCTGGCCTTAAATATGGTGAAGGAGGAAAATCTGAGCTCTCAAAAAAGTCATTCAAGCCAGGCGGTGGTGGCACATGCACTAGGGAGGCAGAGGCAGGAGGATCTCTGTGAGTTCGAGGCCAGCCTGGTCTACAGAGTGAGTTCCAGGACAGCCAGGGTTACACAGAGAAACCCTGTCTCAAAAAAGCAAAAACAAAACAAAAACAAACAAACAAACAAAACCCCAACAATCAAAAGGTTGTGGTAGAAGTAATTTTACAGTTAGGATCAGTATTTTAATAGTAATAAAAGTGATCACAAATTTCTGTGGTGGAATTGTAGCTACTCAAATCAATGGAGTGTGATGCTGGCTCATTTTATTTTTGTCCCAGCCTCTCTTGTCCAAGAAACTAAAATGTTCTACACAGCATCTAGCAAAGAGGTCACATGTGCCTGTTTGGTACAAAGAAATGTGGCTGGGGCAACTAGATAATGGAAATCTGAACTCATTCAAGTTTAATTAGTTTAAATTGAAACAGTCACATGAGGCCAGTGGCTACTGAATTTCAAGGTAGACCATCAGCCTCAGAGGAAAAAAATAAAAGATAAGATGATGTCTCTAACAGCCCTCCCCACTCAGATTTCTACCACTGGCCTTCCTGCCCGGAAGGGAAGCATGGCCCAGGGAAAGGAGGGTTACAGACACAGCCCTGAAGGGGCCACCGGGGATGAAAACAACACACTCTCCAGAGACCTACATGTCTGTCACTGGCCGCAGAGCTACCTGAGAAGCCCAGGAAGAGCCCACTGCCTCCCACAGCAGAAGGACAGTTGTGCGCAGAGGAATGGGAGCAAGAAGGGAAGGTTTCAACCGCGTGGGATCACAAGCTAGAGGAAGACATCAGGGGGCAGTGTGATATCGTTTTTTGGAGGACACTTCAGAACATAGCTAATTCAGTGAGGGGAGCACGCTAAGTGATTCTGCAGAGGGAAATGCCTAGCAGGCAGTATGTGATCAGATTCACACAGCATATTAAAAACAGTAGGTTCTGCAATTTAAAAAACTCTAATACTCTCTCACTTTTTTTTTATTTTGAAAGAGTATGGCTTTAAATTTCTGGGCTCAAATGATCACCCATCTTCAGCCTCCCAAGTAACTGGGACCACAGGCACATGTGGCCACACCAGGTAGACTGTGTATTTTTATTTATTTATTTTTTCCAGTATTGGGGATTGATCCAGGGCTTTGTGAATACCAGGCAGGTACTTGGTCAATGACCTTCGCGGCCAGCCTGAGTTACACACTTCAGATGAAAGAACAGGTATTCTAATTAGATCTTAATAAAGATGAATTTTTAAAAAGCTGATGAAAATTAGCTGGGCATGAACTCACACCTTCAATCCCAGCACTCAGGAGGCTGTTCAAGGGGATCTGTGTGTTTGAGGCCAACTGTCTATGTAATGAGTGCTTGGACAGCCAGAGTTACACTGTGAAACCCTGCCTCAAAACAAACAGAACAGAACAGAAAAACCTGACAATATTCTGAAACCTTGATGAGAAAAGAAGAACTCAAGTTGGGTGTGGTGATACACACCCAAATCCCAGGACGCCCAAGGCAGGAGGGCTGTTAATTTAGGCTAGCCTGGGCTATGTATCAATAAGCTAGCTTAAAAAAAGGAAGAATGACGGGGAGGAAAAAGAGGGAGAGAAGAAAGAAAAGAGAGGAGAGGGAGGTCTCATACAAACCCCTTAAATGTTCAATGCTCCTATTCTTTCCTGGCTTAGGGTTTGAACCCGGGGCTCTCACCCACCATTTCAGTGATTTCTGTGAGCTACAGCCAAGCTCTAACACACTCTCAGAGCCAATGGAAGAGGCTGAGGACCAGCATCCCGGCAGGTGTTTCAACATTTAGCATTCTATGCAGAACCGCTCTCTGAGGAGGGTTCAGGTGCACACTGCATAGGCTAGACTCACCCAGGGCTGAGACAGCGAAATACATACATACCTCTTCTAGGCTGAGCTGCAGGTATTCAAAGATTCTGTATGGGTTTCTCCTGCACACCAGTCTCTTTCTTTGCAGCAACTACAGGGAAGGAAGGAAGAAAGGAAGAGAATCAACCACCCGCACACAGGTGAGTACCACCTGTCACGAAGACTGAATCCACAAACGAACACTTCATACACTCAATGTTGACACACTGCTGTGTAAAACAACCTTCATGGAAAAGGAGGGTCTGGTTTTTCTGCTGCTAACACTATCCCATGGATTGTCCCCGCAGATGTGATAACTCCACTGTTGAACAGTGTCTCCCACTCCCAAGCTGTGTACCTGTTGTTAGGTGTCAAAATCTTCATTCTCTTAGGTGTACCCGAGATCAGGCAATTACATTGTGTTTCTTTTCCCAAACAAGACACAGAGAATGACTTGTTTTAACTTAGTTCTAAAAAAAATTCTTTTAAATTTGAATTCTAGTGGAAACTGTCCTCAGCAGCACCATAAAGGCCCAGAGTGACAGCAGGCCTGCAAGTGAAGGGCACCCAGTGGGCAGATACCTCCTGACTCTGGAGAAATGACACACAGTCTTCGTATCTCCAGGGGACAAAAGTCCTGGGGGATGCTGCAACACTGACCCCATTGCTATATCCTTCCTATCCGCATTCAGTCACAGCAAAGTCACTCACTGTGTCAGTGAGAGACTAACAGTGATGGATAGCAAAGGAGGGGGATCCTAACTCAGCACAATGAGAGCTGTAATGGATGTGGACTTTCTCTTTACAAAGCCAAGACCGACAGCAGCGTTCTCAGACTGGTTGACTGTAACTGAAGCCCAGATGAGGGAGCATGGCACTTTGTTCTACATACCTTCTCATCCGAGGCCTCCTCCTCCTGGACATCAGACAGCTCTTCCTCAACGAGTACATACTCGTGAGCAGCCCTTTGCTCTCCTGCTGCCTGGCTGCTGTCTTCAGGCCAAAGGCCATCCTGGGGAGTGAGGGCTTCCTGGCAGGGGACCTGGGGCAGAACTGTGGTGTCCTCTATCACATGTCCATTAAGGCTAGATGGACTAGCCACAGTGAGTGTGGCATGGCCAGGCCCCTCCTGTAGGCAGTCTGAGTGTGTGCTGAGACCCTCACCATCTGATTGTCCAGCACCTCCAGTGGTCATAGAGAGTCTGTCCTTTCCCACTCTGCCTTCCAGGGAGGAGCTCGCCTCGGAGTTGAGTGGATCATGCTGTGGGGCCTCTTCTTTCCCCTTTCTGCAAGGAGGCTCAAGTGGTTCTGTGTAGTCTCTAAGGATCTTCTGCAGAGTGCTCTCATCCTGGCCCTGTCTACGCATGAAGTCCATGGCCCATTCCACTCGATGCTGATACCTGCCAACAGAAACACCAGCAATAACACACTGGTCTCAACTCTAAGACAACAAAATGACCAAAAAGCCTACAAGATGGCCTGCCAAGATGTTGAGTTTTCCTGAACGGTGGATTACAGGCAGAGCTTGCCTCCTTCACATTCTCCCACATCTAACTGTCCAGCAACAAGCATGTATCACTGGCCCTTTGATATCATTTGCTTACGTTGACAAAATTAACTCCCATTTAACAAAGTGTAAAAACTTATGTAATTTAAAACCAAGAAATGCTGGTAAATAAGGTAGATAAAATATCAACTTTTACTGGGATCTATTTTGACTTATTTTTAATCTTGGTTATCACATTGGTCCTTAAGGCACCCCTTTCATAGTATAAGGCCCTTTGTTTATAGCATTGGAAAGTGAATTTGAATCAATGTTTTTCACAGCAACCAAGAACATCACTGGATACAGAAAATGATTTGCCTTATATATGGCTTGACTTTGCTTTCTGTTGGAATGAAACACTCTGACCAAAGGCAACTTGGGGAGGATGGGGTTTATTTCACCTTAGAGCTTACAGGCACCATGAGGAAGCTGGGGCAGGACCCGGAGGTGGGAATGGAAGGAAAGGCTGTGGAGCAACTTTGTTTACCAGCTCACTCTCTAGCTTGTGGGCAGCTAGCTTTCCTATACAGCTCAGGCCTACCTCCCACAGTGGTCTAGGCCCTCCATCAGTTAGCCATTGAGAAAAGTGCCCTGTAGACTACTCTGACAGAAGCCATCAACTGAGGTTTCCTCTTCCCATGTGTCAAGCTGACATTCAAGATTAGCCGCCACCACACACACAGAAATAAATTCTCCTTAAGAATCTTGAGAGTATAGTAACACATTAAATTTACATACTCCAAGGGCGGAACACTCGCCAAGGTACAAAGACTATGGTGAAGACAACAGTGCTGTATCAGGACATTGCTGGGCTGTGTTCCTGTGACATAAGAACCTGCGGCAAACCAAAGACCAGCAGAAGGCTGACCTCAGCAGCCAACATCCATGGCTCTGCCCTCGCCCAAGAAGACATATGTAGTTTCATTCCTTCCCTTATTACACCTGTGTGCTCAGATGCCTAGATATATCAGGGTGCATGAACTGTCATGTCTCAATACAATCCAGCAGGCAAACTGTCTTTTGCACCCAGAAAGACCTGTGTATGCTTCCCCTTGGCTCATCCGAACCCCAAACTGTTCACATTGGTCTTCCTACACACATATGACCATATATCCCTGCTGGTGACCATGTCAGAGGAGCAGCAGGTGGCAGTTGAAGTTTATGGTGTTGGTGTAAGGTAAAAGGGACAACTGGAGCAGGAAACTGACCAATCACTGAGCACCCTGACTCTGAACCCAGAGCCAGTGAAAGAAACATCTTTATCCCTGAACTCAGAACTAAAGACATGTGTCCTGGCTCTGAAACTAGTGTCAAAGAAACACACTTTGTCCCTAGAATTAGAGCCAGTGAAAGAAATACAGTTTGGCCATGAAATCAAAGCCATCTCTGCCTGACCAGCTAAACTGACCAATCCCTGAGCAGGGAAAAATTAACCAATCCCCTGTCTCCCTGGAAAAACTGCTCCCCTAAGAAGCCCTACATAAGCCTCTCCACCACTGCAGTTGAGAGCTGCCCTTAAGTGGTAGAGGCAGCCACTCTCCTGGACTCCTCCTCCCCAAATATATCTCTTTCTCAAAAGAGTCTTGGGTGATGACCTTTATTCGCCAGTACAAGGCAGAAGAACCTGGCTGGGAGGTCCCTTAGGGGACTGAGCTGAAAAACCTTGCTCAGACCTCCCTAGGGGGCCTCAGCAAGGAGGAGCTGAACAGAAGAACCTGCTAGGACGCTCCTTAAGGGGGCTGAGCAAGGCCAGCGGAGGAAAAGTAACAACTTTTCGCTGGAGCAGGAGAGATTGCTACATTTCTGCAGCCGGCTTCCCTTAGCAGAGTGTTAGCCGGAGAAGTAGTAGATAGCTCTGCTAGAACACTCTTGTAAGGGAACAGAGCAGAACTCAGCAGTACCGGCTCTCCAGGAAAGGAGCAGGATCCCTATATCCTGCTGGGAGACCATCCCCCACCACACTCCAGCTTCAGGTATCCTGGCTTCCCGATAGTCAGGACACCTTTCCTCCAGGGCTGAGCTGTCCCATTGCTGTGCCTTTACATGCTTGTTACTGCAATATTCCTCTGGTATCTAGTGTGAGTGGATGTGGGGAGATCTCCATTGCCTGTAATATAGTGTCATCTCTTGGAAACATCCCATTCTACTGGGCATTTTTATCTGTGGGTTGTCAAGATGACCCCTTCGTAAGCTGTACTGTTTAAATTGATAATAATAATGATAGACTATACAGAGTTTTGATGAATAAAAATAAATACAAGGATATGTTTCACAGCCAGGGCCTGTGAGTTTCACGGAAGGAGCTGCAACTAGCAATTGAGTCCTAGTAGCCCAGCTAGTTTAAATTCTTTTAACCTTAATGTTGGGAGATGTTTGGTTTCGCAGTGCATCACAGCTGAAACAAAGCTTTGAAGATAACAATGTTAGACTAATATGTTCTTGCCAGAAAGCTTTGAGATGAAAAAACCCAGGAGGACAATCAAAAGCTTTGGAAAGGCACATAGCTGAATGTGGAACTGCTAAGGTCAGAGAATGAGAACAAAGCAGCCCAATTAGCTGACATGCCTTTCTTGCTAGGATTGGCTGATGACCAAAGGTGATGACTAATTCCTTATACCCATATCTCCTGATAAAAAACTATTAATGGGTGGGTATGCACCCTAAAGATTTAAAGAGGAGCTGGTTGATTCTTTTTCATATATAAAAGTTTAGATCTGGGATTCCTTTAAGATTATCTTTCAAGATAAGTAATAAAGTAATTGGCCCTTTCTTTGTAACTACAAAATGCAGCCTGCCAGTAAAAGACCTAACTGAGAAGAACACCTTGCTTGCCCACACAGTTAACCTATAACAAGTTGCTTGGATATAAATGTATGCGGGTTCTTGGGATAATATGTTTTTCACCTGTAATACATAATGTTTAATCATGTAGGGGAGATGAAAAACATGTTTTACCTGTATTATTCATTATAATTATTTACTTGAAAAATAGGATATAACCACATTGTCATTCCTATATTGCCTGAAAAACTTTGTTGGGGGTATATAAGCTACATACAACTGAGAAAGAACACGGAAAGAACATGAGAACAGAGAATAAAGAAGGAAGCCATCAAGAGAGTGTGTGTCTTTTTCCCTACCCCCCTCAGATAGAAAAGTCTTAGCTTATGTCACTGACTCCGTGGGCTCCTTCCAAAGCCCTGTGCTGCTGGGGGCTGGCACCCCAGACAGCAGTACATCCCTGTATATTGGGACTGAATCTTTGACTCATTCATTTAGTGCTGTTCTGGGGACTGGACCTAGGGCCACAAGCAAGGGCAAGTACTCTTCCACTGGGCATTATCCCCACCCTCCTTTTATTTTTATTTATTTATTTATTTTTAGAGACAGGGTCTTTCTGAGTTGCCCAGGCTGGACTTGAACTTGTTAATTCTTCTGCCTCAGTTTCTTGAATAGCTGGTATTACAGGCCTGCAACTGAATCTTATATTTAAAGATTGAAACATGGCAAGGCTACTCTAAAACCTGTAGGATTACAGTATAAAACATGGAGGATCTGTTATCGCATGTTGGGATTTAGCCTGAACTCATGTATGCTGTGTGACCCTCCCTTTTCAGGCTCAGGAACTCACCTACAAACTCAGTGTGCCACCTCAGGAGGCTGTGACAGGGTGAACTGAGAGGAGGTTTGGGTGAGAAGTTACACATCTGCTCCCTTACTGTAAGGGCTTCAGGTGTAGCATAAAACACGGCTCAGTTTGTCTCGGTGCACACTGTATTCAAACCTATGTGTGGCCCTGGACCTGACTTCTGAGTCTGAGTTAACCCACGGCACCTCTGCTTCTCCCCTCTTCTGCCACAACCACCGCACTCCCACCTTGTCATATCCCAGGTGACCTAATACTGCAACATGAGTGGCCACAAGATTGTGCGGAAGAAATCCCAAGTGAGGCCAGAGATGAAAGAGACAGACAGCAAATAGCCTAGGTGTGTGGCATGTAGGTCCCAGAGTGCTGTTCTCCTATTGGCTGAACTTCTTAAAAAGTCTCCTGGAGGAGGGTAAGAACAGAGAAGAGTTAGGTGTCAGGGAGCAGAGGGGAAAAGGGCAGAGGGAGGGGGCGCAGCTAGGACTTGAAGCAAACTCACTCAAGGTGGCAACAACCCCACACCTCTCAGGCTCCAGGCCCTGATCATGCCTCTTCCACTGGCCAGACACCCTCCTCTACCTGATCGACTATCCTGTCTATTTTCTGAGCCACTCCAGAGCTGGCTCTGGAAGGCCCAATTCTGACTTCGAATCCCAGTACTCGGGAGGCAGAGGCAGGCAGATATGAGTTTGAGGTCAGCCTGGTCTACAGAGCGAGTTCCAGGACAGACTCCAAAGTTATACAGAGAAACCCAGGAAAACCAAAAACAACAAAAACAGATGCCAAGATGTTACTTCAATTGATCATCACTTCCTTGAGTGACAGTCTTCCAACCTCTGTGACCAAGTGAGGAACTTAATTTCCTATGGTTCAATTTCTCACCTGCAGAACACGGACATCAAGAGGATTGAGGGTTTGGGTCTTCATGGGCTGGGTGACGACTTAGGAGACCAGAGAGAAGTTTATCATGTGCACAGTACCTCTTATAAACATGCACCAGAATCAGTGCCGTGAATAGCTGCTTTCTTGTTCTCGTGTGTCAATGCCTCCCACTCTGGAGCTGAGCCCACTTAGTCATGGGAGAGCTAGTCCATTAGTGTATCTTTTCAATTTAAGATGAAGTCATCTGGACTGGTGTACTTAACAGAAGGAAGAAATACAGACAGACAAGGACACACACACACACACACACACACACACACACACACACACACACACACACACACACACACTGTTGGAAGCAGGGACTGGTTAAGAAGACAGAGGGCTGCAAGCATCATTGTAAGCCGAGATTAGCAGGAAAAGTTCTCCTGTGTCCTCCAGAGGGAGGTAGCCCTGTCAAAACCTGTATTTTGTTTGTTTGGCTTCTGGAACTGAAGATCCATTTCTGTTGTTTTGCATCACTGAGTCTGCAATCCTTTGGGCTGTCAGCTGAAGGTAACAGACATGAGAAGAGGAAACACTTCTGGGCCCTCATGCTGCAGACACTGTAGTGCTGCTGAGTGGTGCTCTTTAGGGAGGTGGGACTCACTTCTTCAGACAGGCTCATTAGGAGGGATCATCAGTCTCTGTCTTGTTTCTGAATCCTAGCTTTGAGTACAGCGACCTGTGTATTGTGGCTCTCTTGGGACGGGGGCTCTGCCAAGTTCTAAGTAAGTCCCACTCCCAGCCTAACCTGGGAACATGCCTCCCTGACACTCTGTTGCCAGCAGGGCACAGGGTTGTGAGAGTCTGCCATTGTGAGGCTCTACAGAGGGGCTGGGATCTGAACTAGAGCATAAACGATGAGGGCTGGGAGGAATAGACCCCTGTTTTGTTCTATGAGAAAGGGATATGCTGGCTAGTTTTAATGTCAATTTGACACAGGCTAGAATCATCTGAGTGAGAAGAAACTCAAGAAAATGCCTCCATAAGACAGGGCTGTAGGCAAGTCTGTAGAGCATTTTCTTAATTAGTGATTGATGGGGGAGGGCCCAGTCTATTGTGGGTGGTGCCATCCCTAGTCTGCTGGTCCTGGGCACTATAAGAAGGCAGGCTGAGAAGCCATGGGAAGCAAGCCAGTAAGCAGCACTCCTCCACGGCCTCTGCATCAGCTCCTGCCTCCAGGTTCCTGTCCTGTTTGAGTTCCTATCCTGATTCCCTTCCATGATGAACACTAATGTGGAAGTGTAAGCCAAATAAACCCTTTCCTTCCCAAGCTGCTTGGTCATGGTGTTTCATCACAGTAATAGTAACCCTGACCAAAACAAGGGGTTTAACCCGTAGCCCAGGCTGGACTAGAACTCACTATGTAGACCAAGCTGGCTTTGTACTCAGAGCAATCCTGTCTCAGTGCTGAGATTACAAGTATGAGCCACCACTTAGGCCCAGTCTTATCAAGGAACCACTAAGTCCAGACTACAGAGATGCCAGGTCTGGCCTTGATATCCTGGAGCTGACTCCAAACCCAAGTAAGTGAGAGATAGTACAGAGAAAAGGGCGGTAGTCCCAACATCCGGGCAGTAGAGGGGACCGTAGTGGGGAGAAATTAACAGGAGAGGTAATGCATGGGCAGGACCAAGGATACATTGGGATTAGATGGGCATCATACAGGTGCCTGAGGAGCCAGAGGAAATGCTTCCAGAATGTCTAAGGGGGGTTGATAGGGACTTCTGTGAAACTCTCTAGCCCTACAGTGTGTAGAGCAAGCAAGAAGGCAGGACCATCTATCTGCCCACACGGGTGGGAGGCCTACTCAGAACCCAAGTCCCAGCATCTCTGGACTTTATAACACATTCTTGACATGACAGCAGTTGGTGTTTTGGGAGGGTGACCTGAACAAGCAATACATTTCAGATGGGATTTGAGCCACATTAAGCTCAGTCTCAGCTTTCAAGTATTATCCTTTATCAGGACAAACAAAGGTACAAGGTTGTGTCACACAGACTAACCCAGCCCCAAAAGACACAGCTGCACCAGAGCCAAGGTTGCCCTCACTTACTTCTCTGAGGTGATTATAGGCATGTCTGTCTGCACACCTGGAACAGAAAGATGTTCTATTAGTTCCAGACAGACTTCCTTAGAGGGAACAAAACTCACTAAAAAAAAGACAGCGAGATCCAGTCACACATTTGGATGGTGATGTGTATCGGCCACAGCCGGCTTGTTCTGTCCGCTACCCTCTCCTGCACCCACATCCTCCTGCTGGCTCAGATGGGCTCTCAGAGCCTTAGCCCCAGCTCAGAAGCACAGATATGTGAGGGGACCGTTCATCTGAAGAACACTTGGGCCCTGTGTATGAGCTTAGCAGGAAGGGCTGCAGAGACCCTTGATGGTGGTGTAGTTTGGGGTATGGGGCTGGGGGCTCCAGCTCTACTGCTGGGTGCCAAGTAGGATAAGTCCTTTCTTCTAAAGTGTGTTTCAAGTCATTCAGCAGCCTTGCTTTTACTCCTAGGTCCTCATTCTGCCTTTAGGAAAGTTGTCTCCTTTCTTAAATTCAGCACTGTGGTGGTCTGAATGAGAATGGCCCCGTAGGCTCACAGATTTGAATACTTGGTCACAAGGAAGTGGCACTATTTGAAAGGATTAGGAGGTGTGGCAGATAAAGTGTGTCACTGGCATTGAGGTTTCAAAAGGCCCAGTCCGAACCCAGATTCTCTTTCTTCTTGCTGCCTGTGGATATAGAACTCTTAGCTATCTCTCCAGCAACATGTCTGCCAGCATGCTCCCTGCCATGATGACAATGGACCAAACCTCTGAACTGTAAGATAGCCCCATTTAAATGCTTTCCTTTATAGCAGTTGCTATGGTCATGGTCTCTCTTCACAGCAATAAGATAAGTCTCATCTGCAGGCTAAGGAGGCTTGGCAGGAGGCTGTTCAGCAATGAGTCTGCTGAGGAGGAGGGATGGATTCTGGGGGCAGTTTATGAAGTAGAGGCATTCTGACAGGAGAAAATGGTCAAAGTCTCTTCCATGAGGGTTGAACAATAGGTGACTGTTCCCTAAGACAGGCACCAAAAGGGTGGTTATATAATCAACTGGATATACCTAGCTGATTAAAAAAAAAATTGCTGGGCAGAGGTGGCACACACCTTTAATCCTGGTACTTGGAAGACGGAAGTAGGAGGATCTCTGTGAGTTCAAACTGAGTTTCAGGGCACCCAGAGCTGTTATATAGGGAAACCCTGTTTTGAAAAAAACAAACAAACAACCCCCCCCCAAAAAAAACCTAAAACAAAACAAAACAACAAAAAAGAAGTATTTATTTATTTATCTTGAGGCAGAGTCACATTATGTAGCCTTGGTTGACCTGGAACTTGCTAGATCAGGCTGGCCTTGAACTCACAGAGTTCATCTTGCCTCTGCCTCCAGAATACTGGGATTAAAGGTGTGCACTACTGTGACTGGCTTTAAGACTTTAAAATTTTTATTTATGTGCACTGTGTGTGTATGGGGAGGCTTAGGGTGCAGGGGGGGGGGAGGTGGTGAAGGGGGGCGTGAGCACCTAGAAGAGGGAGTTTGATCTCCTGGAGCTGGAGTTCAGGCAGTTGGGAGCGGGAAACCAAACATCCTGGGAAACAATCTTGCCAGTTCCCAATATTTCTACAAAGGAAGAATTACTTTGAAACATTTAAATTTCATAAGTATACCATGTATCGATGAGCTTTCCAAGGCAGAGCTGCGAAGTTCGGCCTCACTCCTGGGCTCCACCACACTGCTTTTGCAGTGTGATGGGGGACAGAATACAGAACGTCCACACACTAGGCAAATCCTGTATCTCTGAGTGACAGGGTCTTGCTATGTAACACGGTAGCCTCAAAATCACAGCAATCCTCCTGTCTCAGTGCCTCCAATGCTAAGATTTCTGTGTGTGTCACCATACCTGGCTTATGCATTCATTCCAGTATTTATTTATTTAGACAGGGTCCATTAGCAGGTAGCCTAGGCTGCCTTCAATTCACAATCCTCCTCGCAGCCTCCCAAATACTAGGATTACAGAACTGCACAGCTATGCCTGGTCTTATCCTTACTTTTCATCTGGTATACAAAATATTGAAGTTGTACTAACAATGGCATAACCTAACTATACATGTGCACTTGTGTAATTTTTAAGTCAGGTATAATATCTACCTCCTCAAACCCTTTCATCTTCAAAAATACTAAGTATGGATTGCCATTAAAAAATTATTTAATACTGTGTATCAGTGTTTTGTCTGCATGAATGCCTATGCACCATGTGCATGCAGAGGTCAGAAAAGGACACTGGCTCCCCCGGGGCTGGTGTTGCAGATTGTGAGCTGCCATGTGGGAGCTGGGGACTGAACTCGTGTCCTCTGCAGGAGCAGCCAGTACTCTTGGTGGCTTAGCCATCTCTTTAGCCCCCAAATACATATTCTTAGGCCTCCATTTTGTATCACCCACAGCTCACAGCCTTACCCTCTCATTTAATAACATCACAGTAAGCCCTCAAGCCTACTCTAATCTACAGTTTGTTTTGTTTTTTCTTCTTTTTTCTTTTCGGTTTGTCAAGACAGGTTTCTCTCTGCAGCCCTGGCTGTTCTGAAACTCACTTTGTAGACCAAGCTTGGCTCCAAACTCAGAAATCTGCCTGCCTCTGCCTCCAAATGCTGGAATTAAAGGCGTGCGCCACCACCGCCCAGCTTATGTATTTCTTTACATGAACACACCAGTGCTTGCAATCGACACCCTCCTCCTTCAACTGGGTTGTTTCTGTTCTTCAAGTATTACAAACAGGGCCTCAGAGAACAGTCTGTGATACTTTTCTTCCTATTTGTTTCAGTGTTTGTTAAGATGAATCTAGGTTACAGGGAGAATACAGATATAATCTTTCTAAAAATGGTTAAATTCCCTTTGTAAGTGCTGAGGTACATGAATGTGCATGTGTGTGCGCGCGCGCACACACACACGCATGCACACACAACACACACACGCATGCATCAGGCTTTTGGGATTCTGACCAGCTGTTGAATTAATACCTCAGTGTGGGTAATTTTTATACTTTCTTACAAGAATCATTTTATAGCCCTTCCCCTCATTTTTTTCCCTGTTAAGACAGGTCTCTAGCTGGTAATCCTCCTGTCTCAACTTCCTACTTGCTGGGATTATAGGTTTGAGCCGCTATACCAGTGGTTCTCAACCTGTGGGGCATGACCCCTGTGGGGGTCACATGTCAGATATCTTGTATATCACATACTTACATTATGATTCATAACAGTAGTAAAATTACAGTTATGAACTAGCAACAAAATAATTTTATGGTTGGGGTCACCACAACATGAGGTTCTGTATTAAAGGGTCGCAACCGTAGGAGGGTTGAGAACCACTGAAGTTAGCTGTAAAGAAATTCTATCTATTTATTTATTTATTTTTTCTCTTTCAAGACATGGTCTCACTATGTATCCCTGGCTGTCCTGGAACTCACTATGGAGATCAGGTTGACCTATGAACTCACAGAGATCCACTTGCCTCTGCCTCCCAAGTGCTGGGATTAAAGGCAAACACCACTATGCCTGGCAATTCTTTTATGTCTTAACCTATTGGTATTAATTATGAGGATGCCTTGGAAAATATATTAGGAGAAAAGAATTATAAATTAAGGAGTTATATACATTAATTAGTTTTGAATTTTAAACTCCATTTATTTGTGTCTGTAGGTGTGTACATGCCATTTCACGTGTGGAGGTCAAAGGACAACCTGCAGTAATGACTCCTTCCATCATATGGGTCTGTGATGCCTATTTTTGGAATTAACTAAAAACCAAGCAGCTGGGCACACGGGTGAGGGATTATTTGTGGTGGGAAGACCCACCGTAATCTGGGCCACGCTTTCTGGTGGCCACCCACATTAAGAGGACATGAAAGAAGGAAGCTTGTGCTTTTCACCTGCTAGCTCCATTCTCACCGGCAAGTTCCTCTGTCCTGCTGCTGAGGGCCCTTCGCTGACACTGGAGCCCGCTTCTTTAGGATCTCCACGTATACTGAAGACCGGCTGAGATGTCAGCATCGTGGGCTGAACTACTGAATTTTTGGACTTTCTGTCAGGAGACAGACAGCCACTGTTGGATTAGCTGGACTGTAGCCTGTAAGCCACACTAATAAATCCCATATATATATTTAAAATATATTTATTCATATACATACACGTGTATATATATGCATAAATCTCTCTCACACACACACACACACACACTCATTCTATCAATTCTGTTACTCTACAGAACCCTGGCTGACCCAGGGCCCGAGAGATCTAACTCGGGTCGTAAGGGTTGATGGCAGGCATTTTTATTCACCAAGCTGCCCACAGGATGCTCAACAATGCCAAGGCTGTTGCAAATTCTACCTCTGCAAATAAAACCCCAGGCTCATTTTGACAGTAGCACAGGCAGGCAAAACTTAATACACAGAGCATCCTGCCAGGCAAGGCATAACAAAAAAGCCAGAATAACACTTTCCCTCTCTTCTGAGGTGCAAAGGATGGAAACCAGGGCAGTGTGTGTGAGTAGGACTTGTGACTATTCCAAAGAATATGAAACACATTTCCAAGAACGAGAAGGATCTTTCTGCCTGGTCTGCTGGTACATGGGAGAGCCTGAGTTCAAAGTCAGCCTGGGCTAAATACTGAGCCATTCTTAGTCAAACTGAAACAAAACCAAAAACTGTTTTGATGTAATTCTTGTAGGTGATCTTTCAGGCAGGAGCACCGTTAGTGTCCCTCTCTTCCAGAATTTACCATCTCACCAGGACATGTAAGCGTCAAACGAAAGCTGCGGGGCTTACCTTTCCATCTGGCAGCCAGTTTAGGATTGGAGATTGTGAAGTTTGGACGGCTTCTTGAAAGAATGCCTTTTCCAAAGTAACCCTTCCAAGAAGAAAACATGGTCAATGCTCAGTTGTTAGGACTATTCAACAGCCCCATGTTTCCTTGATTCTCTAATGATCATACATTTCCACCTCTGTGGTATGTGGTGTATGTAGGTGTTCATGTATATGTGTGCACAGATGAGTTTGCAGGTGCATGTACGCACACATGGGAGAGCAGGTGCATGCGTGCATGCATCTGCATGCCAGCAATGTTGAGTTATTTCCCGTGGGTACCGGGGTCTGAACTTAGGACCTCATGTACTTTACTCATAGATCATCTCCAAGCCCCACAGAATTCAGTACCAGCTCACCCATCTAATGAGGAACCACTTCGGCTGTGTCTGGCATCCTGAAGGCACCAGAGCCAGCAGAGGCAGCTTCTTCTCACACGTGGCCAGGAGTGCACTGGATGTGGGGGCAGGAGGTATGCCTTGGATTACATCCTACTCTGGATTGGAAGTATCCTTCTCTTTCCTGCTAATTCCCCCAAAATACACACTTTCCCTGCTTTTTACTATCAACAAGCAGAAAAAAAATCAAATAATAATAGATGATTAAAAAGTACCCAGCATATGAAAAGCCTCATTCCACCTTGCACACTGTGAACAAAGGCCTCAGCAGTGAGCTGAAGGCAGACAGGGACCAATGAGGCCTTAATGCACCAGAGGCCCACTGACCTTATTGCAAACTCTAGAGAAGGTAGGAGAGAGGCAGGGTGCCCACCAGTTGTCCTGACCTGGAGTGGGAGCAGGGCTCGGTGTCACAGGCATGAGTGACTGCAGAGGACGGCAGGTACAGCTCAGAGGTGGAACACAAGGCCCTCGGGCCAATCTCCAGCACCAAACCAAACACACAAATACTAAGACTGGACTGTGGTGATAGGGAGCCACTCTATAGATTCAGAATGTCACTGAAAGGTATGATCAAGAGGGGTGAACTTCTTGGCTATCAGCTACACCTCATCTGGGCTGCTTAAAAAAGTTACTTTTGCTAGGTGGTGGTGGCGCACACCTTTAATCCCAGCACTAGGGAGGCAGAGGCAGGCGGATCTCTGTGAGTTTGGGGCCAGCCTGGCCTATAGAGCAAGTTCCAGGATAGCCAGGACTACACAGAGAAACCCTGTCTCAAAAAATAAAAACAAAGACTAAACAAAACAAAACACCAAAACAAAAACAAACAAAAAATCCATTCCTTAAATTTCATGTGTATGGGTGTTCTGCCTGGATGTATGTCTATACCATATGTGCCTGGTGCCTTCAGAGTCCAGGAGCGGGCACTGGACCATCTAGAACTGGAATTACAGATGGCCGTGAGAGGCCAGAGTGGTGCTGTGAATTGGATCTAGGGCCTCTGGAAGAGGAATCTCTGCTCTTCACTGCTGAACCATTTTAAAATGCCCCAGTGATAGAAAAGATATGGGGAGTGGACTGGGAGAAGGTGGGGGGAAGCAAGCCACTACTTGAAGTCCATAAGTGCCAGTGATGTGGGAGTCCCCTCTGTGTGCTGTGATTACCATTAATGAATAAAGAAACTGCCTTGGCCTGTTGATAGGCAGAACTTAGGGAGGGAGGACTGGACTTAATGCTGGGAGAAAGAAGGGCAGAGTCAGAGAGATGCCATGGATCTGCCGCCAGACATAGACTTGCTAAAACTTTGCTGGTAGGCCACAACCTTGTGGTGAAGCACAGATTAATGGAGATGGGTTAAACTAAGATGTAAGAGTTAGCCAATAAGAAGTTAGAGCTAATGGGCCAAGCAGTGATTTAAATAATTACAGTTTCTGTGTGAGTATTTCGAGTGTAAGCTGGCTGGGTGGCTGGGAAGAACAAGCGGCCCTCCCTCCAACCAGAACTAGGGGCTGTCCTCATCCAACAAGTCCCCAGGATGGAAAGAGAGCAGAGACCTTGGGGAACTTCCCACAGGCCCTATACCACTGGGGAGGAACAGAGGTCAGTGGGGGTGATCTTCAGTTTTTACCCATTACATTTCTTTAAATTACTTGTTTGTGTTTAATATACATGGCTTCATCTTACATGGTGTTGGAATGAGGGTTGTGGCTAGGCGTGTCCAGTTCTCAGCCTCACAGTTGAGGTTGGGAGAGGTTGCTCAAGGTTGTCACTAGAGTGGCCAGGCTCACCTTCCCATACAGCTGCTGCATGTCCTCCACACCTCTCACTACCACGTTGTTGCTAATCATTTCAGCTCGGAATATTCGGAATTCCTTCCTGGAACCTTGGTCCTCACCAAAGGGGATGGGCAGTGGTGATTCGTAAGTCTCATATACTCTTCTTTTCCTCTTCGGGGCACGGAAGACTGCCTCCGCCATTCTTCAAGGGTAACAGGCCTCTAGAGGAGAGAGAACCAGTCAGTAACCACGGACCAACAGGGCTAGCACACCCAGAACCCGGCTCATGTGGTCTCTGGGGGAAGGCAGAGCATCTATAAAACAATGAACTAGAAGACTCCATGTGACAAGGACATGGCGGCACAGATCAGTCACCAGGGGTATCCCAGAGCCTGAGACCGCCAAGAAGCTAGTGCCATCACCTTAACTGAAGCTGGCAGCACCAAGGCCTGCCTCACACCCTGAGGATTCCTGCCTTTAAGGACAACATACTTTCCTTTCCTTGATCAAGAGGCATTCAGAGACTCCCAGGGACTGCTAATCAGAGGTACGGGGGATGTGAAGAGAAAACCAAGCAAGAAGGTGTCCTCAGTGGGGGGAATCTAGTTAGACCTCCATCTTCCAAAGACCGACCTTAAGGTACATTGTAAGACCTGGGGCGGTCAGTTCTCAGGGTTTTCTGTTTATTTTTTTTGTTTGCTTGAGACAAGATCTTGTGTAATGCAGGCTGATGAACTCACTATGTAGGTAAGGATGACCATGAACTCCTGGACCCCCTGCTTCTACTTCCCAACTGCTGGGATTTGAGGTCTGAGTGATTTAAGGGCCAATTATGTTCCACCAAACGCCAGTGGGTGTGTGCAGCAACTCTGAAGCCAGACTGGCTGTGCTGTAATCTACCTAGTGCTAGCTTCTGCAGTGTACACACTAAAATCAGGAAGCTGCTGCCCCTTAGTTGTGAAACCTTGGGCAAAAGTTCCCCCAGCCTCTCTGGGCTTTAGCTCATCTGTAAAGGGAGAGAAAACCAGCCTCAGAGTCAAGGCTCACAGAGCGTGTTGGGGTTTATTTGTTTAACCATGTAAAGATGTGTTGCTGTTTTACCTTGCCTGTCTAAGCCACCTGATTGTTCTAATAAAAATATGAATGGCCAATAGCAAATAAGGAGGTACAGGTGGAACTTCTGGGCAGGGAGAGTAAGTAGGAGGAGGAATTTAGGCTTAAGGAGAAAGAAAAGGAGATGATAAGGAGATGCCAGGGGCCAGCCAGCCAGATACAGAGGAAGCAGGGAAGTAGGACATACAGAATGAAAGAAAAGATGAAAAGCCCTTATGTAAAATGTAGAAGGATAGAAACAGGTTAAATTAAGTTAAAAGAGCTAGAAGGACAAGTCTAAGCTAAGGCTGAGCATTCATAATTAGTAAGTCTAGCCAGGTGTTGGTGGTGCAGGCCTTTAATCCCAGCACTTGGGAGGCAGGGGCAGGTGAATCTCTGTGAGTTCGAGGCCAGCCTGGTCTACAAGAGTGAGTTCCAGGACAGGCTCCAAAGCTACAGAGAAACCCTGTCTCGAAAAACAAACAATAATAATAATAATTAGTAAGTCTCTGTGTCTTTATTTGGGATCTGGCTGGCAGTCCAAAGAAAATGCCAACTACAAGAGTGCTTGGCATAGCGGCACTACCCACACACTGGGTATAATGGTTATGAAGTGAGTGCCAGCAATGTCACAGTCAATGGGAACATTCGGGTCAGTGAGGCCTCGAAAGGGTATGCTGGATAAGCCCAGGGCTGTGGGGGCCAGAGCCCAGGTCCTCTCTCTGGGTCCTGCTCAGGCATACGATGTATCTGTTCACTATGGACTAGGTCTGTGTGAGATGCCACACAGCCACCAACCAGGCAAGGAATTATCTAGAAAGAGCCAAGGACGCTGAAGGCAACACCTCTCTATTCAGGTCTCACACTGACCCAAGGAGATAAAACAAGTGTGGAACACACACGAAAGCAAGTTGGATGTAACACAGGGCTGCTGCCAGGTAATAGCTAACAGCAGGAAGCACTACTGAGCCACAGTCCACGCAAATGTGATACTCCAGTTGACAGAGATGCTGTCATCAGGTGGGCGGGGAATTCGAACCTGCAGCTGTTTCGGGTCAGGTCTGTACATGAGTTAAATTCAGAAGTTATGTGGCGCTTACAGGTCACATACATAACCCCTCACAAAGGACAGAATACAATGATCTGGGTGCTCCTGACCTCAAACTAGCATCCATTAGGCAAGGGAGAGTTGAGCCTGAGGAGGGGTGGCTTCAGCATTTCATGAGCATTAAAAAGAAATGATGTGGTGGGAGCACTGGCTGCTTTTAGAGGACTTAGGGTCCATTCTCAGCACCCACATGGCAGCTCATGGCCATGTTTAACTCCAGTCCCAAGGATATAACACCCTCTTCTGGTCTCTGTGGGCACTGCACACTTGTGGTGCAGCGATAAGACATAAAGGCAGACAGACACTGCAAAATAACAATAATAAATAATAATAAGAGAAATGACAAGCCTTGGTCAACATGTGATGACAGCTGCATGGATGAAGCCAGAAACCTCAATAAGAGGAAAACAGACCTGGGAAGTTAGACCAACTAACAAGTGAGCAACAAAGATACCCATGCATGGGACTGGAAAGATTCTTAGCAGTTAAAGCATTGGGTGCTCTTCCAGAAGACCTGGGTTCAATTCCCAGCATGCACATGGTAGCTTACACCCACCTGCAACTCCAGTTCCAGGGGATCAGACACACTCTTCCGGCCTCCTCAGGAAGACACTCAAGTGTTGCATGTCATAGGGCACATACATACATGCCAGCATTGTGTGTGTGAGTGTACATATGTCTATGAAAGCAATCATCAGGATGTATCTTCTTAGAACTGACAGTGTTGCACACAGGAACACACCAAAATAAGTTCTTAGGCTTCTCAATGAAACATGCCTGAGCATTACTGTGCATGACATGTATAATGCTGCACAGCATTTATGAGCATGGCTACTGCATGGTAAGGGAGCTGAAGGGCTGTTCACCCGAGAGCATTGTAACTAGATACAATGACTGTCAGTTTGACAGACTCTACTGAAGAGGCAGGCCTCTGAACATGTCTGAGATGGGAAGCCCAACCCTGAATGTGGGAGGCACCATCCCACGGACTGGGGTCTCAGAGCACAGAAAAAGGCGAAAGCGAACCCAGAAGCCACACTCTGCTTCTTGACTGAGGTTATGATGCAAGCAGCTGGTCTGGTCTGTTCTTGCATATGGTGCACAGCACACACACGTGGGCAAAATACACAGATAAAATAAAAATAGCTTAAAAAAAAAGAGAGAGAGAAACTCTTCTTGTTGCCACGCCAGCAGAACACACTGATGTGAAGGAGCAACGGAAACCATCGTAAGCAGGTTCAGGGTTCCAGATACCGACTGGGCCATATACACACAAATGACACTGGAGAACTGTCTTTATTCCATAAAGAAGCCGAGGTCAGCTGTTACTAGGGAACGCGCAAGAGGTAAGACCTGATGTGGTGGTACATGCCTGTAATCCTAGTGTTCAGACTAAGACAGGAGGATTGTTCTGAGTCCAGGCCAGCCTGGGCTCTAGAGTGACACTTGTCTCAAAAAACCAAAGCAGTAAGTAGGTACATAAGCAGAGAGGAAGGTAGGGTGTGGAAGAGCATTGTTTATGTGTCCGAGGCACATTTAATGTGTTGGGTGGACCAGGTCAGTTGTGTGGAGGACTGGACGCAAAGGCTGTAATTTGCTTTTTTCTAGTGCTGGGGCGTGAACCCAGGGCCTGGCTCATTCAAAGAAAACGCTCTATGGAAGGAGCCACAACCCCAGCCTTGGCATTATTCTTATTCCCCTGTACAGGGGAGCAAAGTGACTCAGGGCTGAATGCACCTGTGAAGACTGTTACCTCTTCACTTCCCAAACCTGGGCATGCCTGGCACCAAAGCACCACAGAGCGTATTTCTGTCCACCAAAAGCTAGGCCTGTCCTTTATTCTTCCCCTGATCTGCTAGCTTAACTTACATTTACAATTTTTGGTGCTGCCATGTAGTTTTGGCTAGCTTTAAACTCATTATGATCTCTCTGCCTCAGCCTCCCACGTGCTGGGGCCAAAACCATGAACCATCACACCCAATGGTCAGCCTGACCCCTTTTAGATGCTCCACAATATCAATCCAAGCACAAACAATAAAGACGCGTTTAGTTTTCCAACACTCTTGGAGCAGGTGCCAAACAAGTCTCCCTTATGGCAAAACTCACCCGTGATCTCTTATCAGTTATTTGTTTTCGTTTTTGAGACGAGGCCACACGTGGCCCAGACTGACTTCAAACTTGACACGTGGCTGAGGATGGCCTTAAAATCACCTGATCCTCTTGCCTCCACTCTCAAACGTTGGGATTACAGGTGGGCCAGCACGCTCGATCTGATCCGGTGCTGGGCACAGAAACACGCTGCCCCATCCTCAGCCCTCGTGGGCGCCTCATCATTTGAAAACCCATTTGCGTCTGTGTTCCTCACTGCACAGCTCCCGGGCTGAGGTGCAGGGCTGAGGGCCAAGGCAGAGCAGCTTGGGTTTGGGGCAGCCGGCACCTGTCAGCCAAGCAGAGTGCTCAGCTGCCCGCAGGACGCTGTGCCCATGGGCGCCTGAGTGGCAGTCAGCTCCCACCCCACTCGCGCCCGAGGCTACTTACACGCTCGGCACGGGGACACATGGGACCGCCAGGCCTCAGGCGCCCGGTCTCCAGTCAGCCTTACCTTCCGTAACCACGCGCGCCCACCGTTACCCGGGCAACCTGGGGGGAGGTGCTACAGCCGTCAAGCAGTGAAGCCGCAAAAGAAAAAAAAAACCCACCAAAAAAAGTCGTTTGCGCAGCCGCAGAACCGACCCGCCGCGTCCTAGAGCAGCGCGCCTGCGCACAGTATTGCTACTGGTTCATTCCGTCCCACACCTCCCCTCTCTGAATCTAATGGAGGAGGGTTATGGCGGTCATATATTCCTGCTTTGATCCTCACAGCAATATCCCCAATCCACTTTTTTTTTTCTACTTCATACATCCCACGGTATAGCTTTGGTTTGCCTGCAACTCACTGTGTAGCCCAGGATGTCCTTGAACTCACGGAGATGCATCTGTGTTTTCCCAGTGCTGGAATTAAAGATGCTCACTGCCTCACCAGTCTAACACAAGAGCAGTTTTTACAGATGAGATGTGAAGTGACCTGCCCCCAAATACTGCCCTTGACCTCCTCCATATGACGTGAGATTGTATTCAGTAATGAACCCTGCATGTAACAATAATGACCTACCAGGGAAGATGTGCCCACTGGTGCCATAAGGGCATGAGGGTTATGGCAGCAACTGACAGGAAAGAATTCATGCCTAGTACTGTAAACCTGATCAAAGCCTGTGTCTCAGGAGGTCATAGGGTCTAACAGGAAACCTACTATGGCTGTCTTTTTAAATGGGGATGTCAAACATATTTTGGTTATACCCACAGATTAGTGCTGCCCTCGCCCACGGTCAGAGAAGCGCCGTTCTCCAGTGGGCAGTGGTTAAGGGTTAAAATGCTGAGAACAAGTGGCTATCGAGTGCTCAGCCTTAAATGGGATATGTATATTAACTCGTGCCTGCTGAAGGCTGAAGAAACATTGGCGGGGGTGGGGGGTGGGGTTTGGGGGGAGAAGGTGAGAGCAGATGATGGGGAATAGGGCCGAGAAATGCTGTCTTCTGGACGTGGACAGAGCCCATGGCATTCATGATTACTTACACATGACTTGGACATGATCAGGTCCACAAGATCAGTTAGCATTCTAGCAGGTGGTACTAATTGGACCAGATGGATTACCAAAAAAGATAATGAGCAGGAGGTATGCAGGGATGTGTGGGAGAGTAGTAGGGGGAAGAGGAGAGTTGGGGGGTGGCTTTAATCAAGGTATACTGTATACATGTATGAAATTGTCAAGAATACACAAAAGATATTTTAAAAAGCAAGAACAAAGAATATAAGCAGTAAAAAGACAGTCTCTGCCAGGTGTGTGGTGCATGCTTTTATTATTATTATTACTGATTTTTATTGAGCTCTACATTTTTCTCTGCCTCTCCCCTCCCTTCCTGCCTCTCCCCTCCCCTTCAACCCTCTACCAAGGTCCCCATGCTCCCAATTTACTCAGAATATTTTGTCTTTTTCTATTACCCATGTAGATTAGATCTATGTATGTCTCTCTTAGGGTCCTCATTGTTGTCTAGGTTCTCTGGGATTATGATTTGTGGCCTGGTTTTCTTTGCTTTATGTTTAAAAACCACTTATGAGTGAGTACATGTGATAATTGTCTTTCTGGGTCTGGGTTACCTTACTCAAAATGATGCTTTCTAGCTCCATCGATTCGCCTGTAAAATTCAAGATATCATTATTTTTTCTGCGGTGTAGTACTCCATTGTGTAAATGTACCACATTTTCCTTATTCATTCTTCAGTAGAGGAACATTTAGGTTGTTTCCAGGTTCTGGCTATGACAAACAATGCTGCTATGAACATAGTTGAGCACATGTCCTTGTGGCACGATTGAGCATCCTTTGGATATATAACCAAAAGTGGTATTGCTGGGTCTTTTTTTTCTTTTTGGTTTTTTGAGACAGGGTTTCTCTGTAGCTTTGGAGCCTGTCCTGGAACTAGCTCTTGTAGACCAGGCTGGCCTCGAACTCACAAAGATCCACCTGCCTCTGCCTCCCGAGTGCTGGGATTAAAGGCGTCCGCCACCACCGCCCAGCTCTATTGCTGGGTTTTGAGGAAGGCTGTTTCCTAATTTTCTGAGAAATCGCCACACTGACATCCAAAGGCGCTGTACCATCTTGCATTCCCACCATCAATGCAGGAGTGTCCCCTTTACCCCACAACCTCTCCAGCATAAGTTGTCATCAGTGTTTTTGACCTTGGTGCATGCCTTTAATGCATAGGGAGTAGTAGTCAAACCTCTATGAATTCAAGGCCAGCCTGGTCTACTTAGCAAGTTCCAGGTCAGCCAAGACTATAGTGAGATCATGTCTTAAATTTTCTTCTCCTCAGGCTGGGGTGTGACTTAGTGGTAGAGCATTTGCCCAGCATTCAGAGGCCTTGGGGTCCATTAAAAACAAGCCAAAACAAGCTAAAACTTATTTCTCAAACTTCCAACCTTTTCTATCTTGTTTCTTTCATTCTCTTCACATCCCAACTTTGATTTCCTTGGTGAAGTATTTGAAAATAACCCCTACCCAGGCATGGTGGAGTGTATTCATGGCCACAGTTACTGGGAAAGCAGAGGGCCTATCATCCCTTGAGGCTGGAGTTCAAGGTCAGGCAAAGAGCAATATGAAGCAGGCAATAGTGCTGCTAGCCTTTGATCACAACACTCCTTTGGGAGACAGAGACAGGCAGATTTCTGAGTTTAAGGTTAACCTGGTTTAGAGAGTGAGTTTCAGGACAGCCAGGGCTACACTGAGAAACCCTGTGTTGAAAAGCCAAACCAACCAACCAACCAACCAACCAACCAACAACCAAACAACCAAAAACCCAACAAAAAGAAGAGGGGCTGAAGAGGTGGTTGACCTTTAAGAGCACTGGCTGCTCTTTCAGAGAATGTGAGTTCAATTTGCAGAACTTACATGGTGGCTCACAGCCATCTGTAACTTCAGTTTCAGGGGGTCTGATGTCCTTTTCTGGCCCCAGTCACACATGTGGTACACAGACATACATGTGGGCAAAACACTCACATGCATAAAATAAATAAATCTAAAATTAAAAAAAAGAAATCAAGAATCCAAAACATTATGTAAAGCCTCACCCATGATATTCCAGTATGTGTCTGTTAATGTATTATACACATGTAACACAGCACACAAACTCATATCCACTGTGTAGTAGTTGATTCTATTTTTGGTAGTCATGTGTATTCTATAAAGTTAGCAAATATTGACCTGTTCCTCCCAGGAGAACACAGAGCTGGCTTCTGGCAGCCTGTAATCACAGCGTTTTCATCCTGTGGTCAATATCACCCTGTTTCGTACTGGTGGTTCTATTTAAAGCCACCTTCTGTATTATCTGCTGTTGATTCATTAATACTGAACTTGCGGCCAACAGTGAAGTAACTGATGCTGGCCAGGGGCTTATCTGAGCCGTGTTTCCTTCAGTAAATCGCATTTCCTGGCTGAGCAACACTGCGGCCCTTCAGCACTCCGCTGGAGGCGTTTGAAACGCTCCAATCGCAAGTGAAAAACACAGCAGTGTACGTAGAAATCGTGTGCACATTGCTGACTCTGGGTGTGTGTGAATCTCCGAGGGACTGCAAAAGTGAGGCCTTCATTTTGAGGACACACACACACACACACACAGATCCATTTCAGAATTCCAGAGTAGTGCCGGAAACAAACAGAAAATCGTCTAGGTGTCGCACAAGGGGACACATGAATGAAGCGAAAGTAGCTTGGCAGTGTGATTCTTTTTGGCACAAAGGGTGTGCCAAGACCCACACCAGGCTAGCAAGCACGTGGGGGTAGGAGCTTCATAGCAGGTGATGGCTCTGCCTCTTCCCCATTGGCTGGAGTCTGAGCTCACAGACTTTTGCAATTGGTTAGTTTTGAAAGACTCCATGGTAAAGACAAGGAAGGAAAGGGCTTGGAGCCTCAGGCCACCAAGTGGCAAAGTGTGTGTCGCGGGTGGGGTGGGGTGGGGGAGTGCTTTGCATAAACAAAAGTTTTACCAGGTAGGGGAGATCTGTGGAATCTTAGTCCTTGGTAGGCAAACTATTCTCTTTTAAGATTTATGTATTTATGTATTTATGTATTTATGTATTTATTTATTTATTTATTTATTTATTTATTTATTTATTTATTTATTTATTTATTTATTTATTATGTATGCAGTGTTCTGCCTCATTGCCTGCATGCCAGAAGAGGGCACCAGATCCTATTATAGATGGTTTTTGAGCTACCATGTGGTTGCTGGGAATTGAGCTCAGAACCTATGGAAGACAGTCAGTGCTCTTAACCTCTGAGCCATCTCTCCAGACCCTGACAAACTATTTTTTATAGACTAAAACAAACACTTGTAACAGTAGAAAAGCCAAGTGTTTACTATATTATAAACATAAACACAGCTGGAAATGGACACCAAGTCTTTTTTTTTTTAAATTTTTATTCATTTATTTATTTTTTTTTCTGATAAGGTTTCTCTGTGTTGCCTTTGCTGTCCTGGAACTTGATCTTTAGACCAGGCTGGCCTCAAACTCAGAGATCCACCTGCTTCTGCCTCTAAGTCTTAATGTGAGCCATGAATGGAATCATTATGTAATTTTTGAAATATACTGAAAAAAAGAAAAAAGAAAGTTGTTGCCCCCTCCTTTTGTCAGGGGAAGGGGTTTGAAACAGTCTGATGTTGCTGGCTTCAAACTCTGCACGTAGAGGATAACTTTGAACTTCTGATGTTCCCTCTATCTCTTAAATGCTGGGATTACACGTACCCATCATGGTGTCTAGATTCAGCCATTTTCTAACCTGAAGTTCAAGATCAACTGGGTGTACTGTGTTTTATCTAGCCATCCTTGTCACCTCTCCTGGGACCATTATGTGGTTGTCATAGCAGGCCTGCAAATTGGGTGCCAGCACCTCTGTCTCTGTTGCAGGTGGCTGGGAGCAGAGCAGGTTATATGGGCGCCCAACCTCAATGGCTGCATGGATCACTAGGGCTTGGCTCCAGCATCCAACACACAGCATTCAGTGTTGAAAGAGACTGTGTAAGAGTTGGTGGAAGGGAAGTGGGAGACCTTGATGCAGTGATGAATCAGGGAGGCTTCCTGGAAGAGGTGGCCTAGCAGCTGGGTTGATGGCAGTCTGGGCACCGGGCTGGCCCAGCGAGACCCTGGACCCACCTTGGAGGTTCAGGGAGGAACTGGACCTGGCCAGGGCAGGAGGTCGGAGCCAAGATAAGGCCGGATAGTTAAGGCGGGCCGATTGTGGAGGCGCTTGAATTCCAGGCTTGGCTTTCGGACTTTACCCTGCAGACAATGGGGAGCCGGCTGCATTTCTGAGCAGGGCTGGGCAAGCCCTGTCGCCCCATTGTTTTCCTGGGAGGCTGGGCTCTGCAGTGTTGCGTTGTGACCACCAGATGGCGGTATTTCAGCAAATTTCAACCATTCCAGGTGGAGGCATTCACTCCGGGAAGCCTCCCTTGCTGCTGAGCACCATCCACAACCCAATCAGCCAGAGATGCGAAGCAAACACCAAATCTACCCAACCCGGGACGTGGCCCAGCTTCACCCCGCTGGCGAGCTTTCTCCCCTTCACAGCTTTGAGGGAGAATCTGTTGAGCCGCAGGAAAGGAGAGACCCATGTAGGCCTGTGCAGCTGGAAATGTGTTGGCCACACGCCCATGTCACGAGCTGGTTAGAGGTAGAGGTTCGCCTTAACTTGCGTGTTAGGAAGTGGAGCCATGTGGTGAGAGGGGAGCCCGGAGCTCTCAAGGTTCTGGTTTGTTGTGAAGGGTATTCAGCCTAGCCTCCAGTCTATCGTGGTTGCCAGAAAAACAAAAACCAAACCAAAATAACCCCAAACCACTATAGTACTATTGAGGGAAATAAGCCACCTGGTCCATTCCTGGTGCTTTTTAGAGGGACACTGATCCTCCGAGTTAGAGATCGCAACACCCGTTTTACTGGAAGGACTTGTCCAAGGTTACAGAGGGGACACATTAGAGGGGATGCTGGATCCCAGAATTGTTGCGCCTACCTATCTTATGCCTTCATTTAACAATCAAATATCTCCTACTATGGGGTCAGTTTTTTGGAGAAACTTGTGTGTCCATACTCAAAGAGATGCAATGGTTTCCTTTTTTAAAACTGTGTCTCCATATTTGTCTGTGTATAACTTTCAGGCAATTGTGAGCTGCTTGACGTGGGTGCCGGGAACTGTACTCCAGCCTTCCGCAGGACAGAACAGTGAGTGCCATCTCTGTGTGCACTCGCCAAACTGCTTGGGAAGCCAGAACAGGCTATCGGACCCACTGACGCTGGAGTGACAGGCAGTTGAGCCACTGGGTGTGGGTGCTGGGAATGCTACTCAGGTCCCCTGGAAGAACAGCGAGAACTCTTCCTCTCCAGCCCTCTTACTCCTTTAAATCAAAATGCGTGACATGTAGGGGTTTTGTGTTTGTTTGTTTTTAAAAGAGAGACAACTTAACTGTTCCTCCTTAGAAGGAAGAGCATGTTCATAAAATGTACCATAGACACTCACTGTGCAGCATCCATATAGTAGAATACTGTGCAGCAGGAAAAAAAACCCAACCTAATTGTTATTAATATGTATCTACAGAAGTGTATCAGTAGACAAAATTTCAAATATATGATAAAAGCAAGATGCAAGATAATAAACATCTTAACTACAACATACAACATTCCACACTGGATGTACTGAATATATGTTCATATATCAATGCCCCGTATTCTATGGTACTTGGCAGTGGATAAAGGGACTTTAACTTTGTTTCTAATACTTTATTTCTTAAAATAAGAACAGAACAAGCATAAACCATGGTAATAAACCAGGTGGTAGGTATACGAGTGGTTGCCGTATTAGTTCTTCTATTGTTTATGTAAAAACAAAAGATACCTTAGGGAAGGAAATTCAAATAGGATGACACCAAACCTGGCTTTCTTGTCTGGGCTCTAAAGGCAGCAACAGCGTTCTGAGGCCTGAGGATAGCTGGGAAGGACAAGCCCCAGTTCTGGTCCTACAAACACATTTTGAGATTTGTAGATGGTGAGGTTCCATTCACAAGCATTTTCAGGGCCCAGGTTCCCCCCTCCCCCTTGCTTATGTCACTCCTTCTGGGGAGATGGATGTGGCTGGTGAAACCATCAGGACCCTGGGCAGGGTAGGGGTGGGGGACACAGGACGACACACAGAGGACAGAGGAAGCCAGGACCATATAGTTCTATCTTGTAAGCTGCTGGCTGGCAGCAGCCACACCCTGAGCCCCCTTTCCCTCTGTCCTTTGCTTTGGCCATTTTCTGTGAAGCCCTGGTCACACGGACCATTTCTCAACACGCGCCCTTGCAGGGCGGCACCTGCTTTCCTGTGCCAGGTGCTCCAGCCAGAAAGTAAACTCACTTTTCACTTTTGCTTTTTGTTTTCCAGGACTGTGCTGACCAGCATGCCAAATCACAGTGTCAGTGTTCTGCTGAACAGGACAGAGAAAGAGGCAATCACGTGACCCCCAGGTGCCGCATAATGATGCTTTGGTCAATGGCAGATGGAGGCAGCAGGCTGTATTTTGGTGTGTAGTAGGCTAGGCCATGCAGCCCCATCATGTAGCAAGGTGTACCATATAGCCTTGGTGTGTAACAGGCTAGAGTGCACGGCTTTAACGTGCAACAGGCTAGACCGGACAGCCGAGGTGTGCAGGTTGGATAGCTGAGGCATGCGTAGCAGTGTCGTCACCTCTTATTTAGTCCTCAGAGCACATTCCACTCTTAGGTGCATGGCTCTGTGACCTTTTTCTCTTACATTTTCCCCCTTTCTACTTGTCATAGTGAGCTGAGTGTGTTGCCTTCAGAAGCCTATTTTTCTGCTCTTTTATTCCTTACCCTTAGGCTTTGCCTGTGTAGTGCTCTGCATTAGACCGTGCATTTGCTTATTAGGCTTTGCCCATGTAGTGTTCCACGCTAGATCGTGTACTTGCGCATGCGGCCTCTGCCTAATGGCTGTTTTGGGAGGCCATGGCACTTTAGGGAGTGGCATAGCTAGCAGAAGTGGGTCATGGGGCTCCTGCCTTCTGATCTACCATGGTGTGAGAAGCTGCAGGCACCCAGCACAGACCTGACCACAGGCCCTGAAACTGTGAGCAAAGACAAACCCTTCCTCCCGGAAGTCGCTTCCACCAGGAGTTCCGCCATAGCAACCAGAACAGCACCGTGTGCTCACCTCACTGCTCTTAGTAAACAGCATTTGCTCACTCAGCTCATTCATTTTCATTCTTTTGGGTTTTGTTTGGTTTATTTTATATGTATGGGTGTTTGCCTGCATATGTATATGTGCACCACAGGCATGCAGTGTCTGTGGAACCAGGAGAGAATGCTGGAGCCTCCTGGCACTGGAGTTATAGGCCGTTGCGAGCTGCCATATGGGCGCTGGGAACTGAACCAGGGTCCTCTGCAAGAGCAGTCAGCGCTCTCACCCTCTAAGCTGCCTTGCCAGGAACCCTTCTCCATCTTAAAGAGGAGAAAAGCGAGAGTGAGAAGAGCTATGCACTTTACCTGCGGTAACACAGAGAAGCAGCAGCAGAGGCAGAGTTCAAAGCCTTGTCCTGCAGCAGCGGCGGTGGCGGCAACAGCAGCAGCGGCAGCAGCAGGTCCTCTTCCCTGTGCCGAGACTGTACCCCTGTCAGTTTAGGACTTCACCCCTCAGTCTTAAAAGGTGGTATACAGAACGTTTGTCTTGCTTCCTCTCAACTGTTGTCTGTTTCAGGTTGCTGTGACCTAGTAGCCCCTGAAGGATCATAATTTCCTGGGTGACTAAAGAATTCTCTTCTGTGCTCACAGGACAGAAGTCCAAACCCCAGTTTTCCTGCTTATCGGAGCACACGCACCTCATATGTCAAAGGCCTAAATTCCAGGAAGGCCAGTGATAATGCCCCAGTCATCATATTTGAAACCAAATTTCAGCAAAGACACATTTGCCAGAAAGCAAATTAGCCTTTTCTTTTCTCTGTCATTTTTTTCCCACCCAAACATAACATCCTCTTATGAAATATGTCCGATCTGCAATATTTACTTTCCCTTATTTAATAACAGGAAAGGCTTTGCTGCACTTTTGTTGATTTTTGCATTTCTTATTAAAATTCTTAAGGGGGTTTTGGGGGAACTTAATCAGCAAAAAAAGGAGGAGAAAAAAAATTCCTCATGTGCGGTCCCTAGGACTTGCAAGCAGAGGAAGCATGCTGTTTGTTTAAGAGCTGCTGATGGGAGAAGCAGCCTGTCACGTGTTCCGGAACCTTCCTCAGACTCTTTTCCTTCTCTGAGCGCCTGCCTTAGCTGTCTACAGAGCGGGCCAAATGCCATGCTTTCTGCCAAGACCATGGAGCTGGTGTCTATGCCCCTTGTCAGGCTGGGACAGATACAAACATTCATGGAACACCCAGCATGCTTGTCGCAGGAGGCCTCAGTTTCCCCTTTTTGCATTGTTAGGTTAAAAAAACTGAGGCTCAGAGGGCCAGCACCCACCTCTTGTCCAATCCCTCTTCCCATACAGCTTGTGATCCTTGTGACTAAGAGGACTGGGCTTGCAATAGTCACACCCTCCCCAGTCCTGCTGTATTCCACGGTAACTCTCAGGGACAGTAGGTGTTCCCTAACTTGCTGTAGGTCACACAGCTGTAGGGTAGCACAGCTCAGATCTGAGCTGTACCCTGCCTGGTCATCATGTGTGTTTACTTCACTGCATGGCTTTGTCAGAGCCCCATAAGGCTTTGCGTGACAGAGTATACCATGTCCTTAGGCTTTAAAATTCTGCCCCAGAGAGGTCATGCCTACCACCCTTGCTTCCTGGTTGGGGCTTCAAGTAGCTTCAAGATTTTAGTTTTTATATTTATAATTATATTAAAATCTTAAAGTTTCATTTATTTATTTCTTTATGTGTCTGTGAGTGTGTGTGGGAGTGCTCACGCGGGAGGCCAGAGGACATCTTGCAGGAATTGGTTCTCTCCTTCTACAGTCAGTCCAGGGTATTGAACCCAGATGGTCGGGCTTGGCTACAAGTGCCTTTACCCGCTGATGTCCTCCCACCAGCCCGGGAGTAATCATATTTATAAGCACCATTGATGCCATTGTACTGTTATTATAATGCTTGCATGGTTCATCATCAGAAAACCCCTTTACAGAGTCAACAGCCCTGCAAGACGGAGGACCCAAAGCGCCTCTTCCACAGATGAGGAGCCAGGCCCAGACAGGCCAAAAGGATCTGATAACCAAAGCTGCGGCTGACCAGAACTGAGCCTGGAAGGAACAGTTGGGGCCACTCTGTGAAGGGCTTCACCTGGTGTCCTTAGGAATTTGGATCTTTACACAAAAGCACACCTGGAAGGCTGGAGGTGGGGAGTGACTCAGTCTGGTTTGGACTGTGGAGGCCTGGGGTGGAGAACAAGCCAGAGAGCCCAGGGCCCTGCGGAAGAGGCTGTTAGGAGCTGCAAGCAAGAGGGCCCCAGGCTTGCCCACCCCACATCCTGTTTCCTCCCACCTCCATGAACAGCCCTTTACACTCATCCCCTCCTAGAGTCCCTCTCTGTAGTGCTGGGATTTGAACCCAGAACTTCATGCTCGTCAGGCTCTTCTCGTTCTTCCCTCCTCCCGTTGCATGCTCAAGGCCACAGTCACAGTGAGTCTTAACCTTGTAGAGGTCAGACAGCGCTCTGGAGACCAAGGGAAGGAAATCTACAGGCACTGAGCACAATTGTTCTGTGCAAAGAACACAGCGTCAGGTTTCACAGACCCCAACACTACTTCTGATTGTGAACAACCAGGAAGGCAGGCACCCTGAAGGTATCAGCTGTGCTTTGTAAATGATCTGGGAATGGGTGTGCAACTGAGGAGGCAAAGAGGACCAAGTTTATCCTCTGAGAGGTCAAGTGCATGGCTTGGAAGAGACGCTAGATCGACACGAATTCCAGGCCAGCTGGGGCTACAGAGTGAGACCCTGTCTTTAAGGAATAAAACCAGAAGGGAAAAAAAGGGGGTGGGTGGGAGTGTGCTAGACCAGAGAGAGCCCCCAGTGACTGCATTGCTATCATCTTCCTTCTCTCCCTCCCTCCTCTGTCCCTCTCCGACTCTGTTGTTCAGGCTGTTCTCAAACTCTAGGGCTCAAGCCATCCTCCTGCCTCAGTCTCTTGAGCAGCTAGGATGACTGGGGCCTGCTCTGAATGCAGTTGTATTCATTTATCCTTATTCTGAGAGTGAGTTCTGTGTAGCTCAGGCTGGCTCTTTACTTTGCGGGGCTGGCCTGTTCTGCTCTCACCTCCCGAGTGCTGGGCTTACAGGTATGCACCTACAGTCATATTTATAATACTCAAATGTCCATCTGAAGAGAGGTTGGCCATGCAAGTAAGCAGCAGATAGAGGCAGGGAGGTCTCCGGTGCCATTAGCCACTGGAGTCTCCTCACCAGCCCCCCAACCCCACCCCTAAGCCTCTTGCTTACCAAGCATCACTCTGATTTGATTTGGCTTTCTGTGGACTGTGCTGTGCCTACAGGGAGCTCAAGTGCTGGCAGCAGGACACATTATCCGGTCCCTTTGGCAGTGACATTTTTCGCTGTAAATTAGTAAATTGGGAACAGATAATCCCCAGAAGAAGCCATGGAAGTGACTAATGTGTAACATAAAAGTTCTTCCTCTCTAGGATTCGAGGAAACATAAATTCAAACTCCAGCTCAGATCGTCTCCAACCCCCTCAATCAGAAAAGACTGATTTGCTTGGTTTTGAGACAGGGTCTCACCAGGTAGCCTTGGCTAGCCAGGTCTCAGGCTGGCCTCAAACACACAGAGATTCGCTTGTCTCTGCTTCCTGAGTGCTGGGATTAAAAGCGTGCACCACCACATCTGGCAATTTCTATTTTGAAACAAGATTTAAAAAAATTAAAAAACAGATAAAATAAATAATAAAGAAAATAAAAAATAAAGTAGATATGTCTGGGGAGTACGAGTACAGCATGGTGGGGGAGGGGCAGAAGAGGGTAGCTGCACCTGGAGCTGGAGTTCTAGGCAGGTGTGAGTCACCTGATATGGATGCTAGGAACAAAATGCAGGTCTTCTGGAAAAGCAGTGTGTGCTCTTAGCCCCTGAGCCATCTCTCCAGCCTCAAGCCTCTTAATTTTTTTTTTCCCCAGAGACAGGTTTCTCTGTGTAGCCCTGGCTGTTCTGGAGCTTGCTTTGTAGACTGGCCTCAAACTCAGAGATCTGCTTGCTTCTGCTTCAGTGCTGGGATTAAAGGCTTGGGCCACCACAGTTGGCCTTAAGACTTTTTTTTTTGGAGTCAAAACATTGCAATGAAAGGCAGGTATAAGGGGCACACTCTTGATGCCTGCAAGGCCCTGGAACATTGGGTCTCTTCATGTATGTTCTTTAGGTTTCTTTTCTTAGGTATGTTTGCAGTGCTGGGGAGGGTACCCAGGGCCCCTTGTATGCCAGGCAGGTGGCTCAGCCTCTTAGAGTGCAGTTCTTTGGGCTTTTACAGGATCATCGGAGACACTGACATCTGCTGGAGACCAGCAGCAGGGGCTGGGGAGAAGGCCCACTGGGCAGGTACACAAGACTGAAGACCTGAGTTCAGGTAAAAGCGGTAGCCTGAATGGTGGCAATCCCAGCATCCACTACTAGGGGATTGGCAGCAGAGACAGAGGAATGAATGGAAGGCCAGCTAGCCTGGCTCCTGCAAGAACAAAGAGACTGTCTGTTGCAAGCAAAGTAGAAAAGTGGGACCAACACCTCAAGTTCATCCTTTGGCCTCTAGAAGTGGACTGTGGTACACATGTGCCAATGCTCACATACAAGAACACACACACACACACAGATACTCACAGTACACGTGCACTGTGGCACACAAGTGCCAACACTCCTACACAAGAACACACACACTACACGTACACTGTGGCACACATGTGCCAAAACCTCCACACAAGAACACACACGCACACATACTTGTGTGCATGCACAGAACAGCCAGAGGAACCACTTCCTGAATCTGTTCCCAAATGTTTACTGAACACCTACTGTGTGCAAAGCTTACAAAGACACAAGTAGGAGATGGGGCATTTTGGTCACTCAGGATAGAAAGGTCACCCAACCTCACTGATGTTTATTCTCTCTCTCTCTCTCTCTCTCTCTCTCTCTCTCTCTCTCTCTCTCTCTCTCTCTCCTCTCTCTCTCTGTCCCTCTAGCTCCTCTTTCTGAGACAGTCTCATGTAGCCAAGCTGGCTCAAACTCCCTGATTAGGTGCAGATGACCTTAAACTTCTGACTTTTCTGCTTTCGCTTCCCGGGTTCTGGGATTACAGGCTTGCATCCCACGCCTACTTTATGCAGTGCTAGGGACAGAATCCAGGGCTTCAAACATGCCAGGCAAGTGTTCTACACATGGAACAGCATCTCCAGCTCCAGAGTGAAAGCACCCCCCCTCCCCCCTGGGTTCCTGCTGGAATCGAGGGAATTCCTGTGCTGCTGACAGTGTGGGTGGGGAGAACCTATCCTGAGAACTGCAGTCAATGTAGCAAGGGCTTCTACTGGAGATCACATGAGCCGAGCTGATTCCTCAATGCTGGGTCTCTCAGAAAGACAACATTCAAGAGTGTTCCTCAGATCTAATTCTACAGGAACCCACTCTTCATTAGCTTAGTGACTTCAGATCAGTGGCTTGGTCAGAGCCTCTTCAGTTTGCTTGTTCCTGCCCCACTTGGCTTGGAGGAACAAGTGGGTAGTGCTAGTGAAAGCCCAGAGCAGAGAACCTGGCCAGTTAAGTCCTGTGTGACTGGTGGTACAGGCTTCTCCCCACCCAGGAGTCTCCCTTCCCACCATAGCCTTATTCCCTTTCCCGCTGCACATGGGCTGTGTGGCTTAACTATTAGTATGTCTTACCGAGAGCCCGTGTCACAGTCTGTAGCTGTTTGGAGGACATACTGAGACCCAAAAGGACCCCTCTCCCCTACAGATAAGAAAAGCAAAGGTCCCAGCGGGTGGGGGTAGCAGTGCGGTTGTTCACTCACGGGGCCACCCTCCTTCCAGTGGGCCCCATCTCTCTAGACCCGGAAGGCCCCCTCTGCCAGATTCCTTGACAGCGCCCTCTCTGGAGTAAACCTTGAAGGAGGAGAGTCCATGAACATCTTGGGGACTCCTGCTCTTTGAAGTGCTGAGGTGGGTGCCAAAGTACCAGGTGAGTGGGGGCAGGGGTGGGGCTGGACTAGTGAGATGATTACCGGCTGGCTAGGTGACTCATTTGTACCAACAGGCTGGTGAGACATAGAGAAACCCCGGTGCAGGAAGATGAAGCAGGATAGCAAGGTTGGGGGTTCTTTGAAAACTGCCAGCTCGCCTCAGAGTTGGGCCCCTGGCTGCTATTAGCAGAACTCACAGTCTGCTCTGACCCCAGGCACAGTGATCCCAGCACAGGGTGACTTGCTGAAGCTTCATGTCGCTCATCTAACAGATGAGGATAGGCCCTCCCCTCCCCCACATCCTTGGGATTGGGTTAAGACTCCAACACCGTTGTTTGTGTAGTACTACGGTGTATTTGCCTAGAACCTGTGTACTCTTCCTGAGACCCTTAAATCTGCTTGGTTACATGAAATGCTGAATGGAGTGCACACGTGTGTTTAGGGAACAACCACATGGAAAACTATCTGTATATGCTCAGTACAGACGCCATCGTTTGCCCTGAATGTTTTCGAGTCATGTTGCATGGAGAAACTGCAGAGAAAGAAGGCCACCTGAGGCACGCTACCCCATTGGCTCCCTCTGAGGATAAAGGGACAGAATGTAAGCAGCATGCACAGGGCCTGGCTCCTGACAGGGGAGAGGCAGGCCTTCTGTTAGGCCTACTCTGGCTCATAGCATCCTCAAAACTGCTCCCCAGTATCCCTTAGCTTGGGGCTCTGCTGGGTGGAAAGGTTCTCTTCAAAGTGCCTGCCTTGTAACCATGCAGCCTGGGATCTGCAGGGAGTTTAGGCCCTATTTGCTTTTGTGCCCACTGGACCCCTTCCTTCTAGAGAGCCATGGAAGACCCCAGCAGAATTCAGGAAGGTAGAAACAGTCTGGAGCTGCCCTGGTCTTGCAATCAGAAAAGTATGCTGCCTCCATGCTGGCTCCTGAGCAGCACAGAGGACAAAGGAATTAGCAAATCTGTTTTTACAAATTCAACCAGACACTGTGTGCCTTTATGACTTAATTTAGTTTTTTTTTTTTAACACAGCTTTCTGTTTGTTTTGCTTTTTTGCTTCCAGGCTGTGATACAGATGAAATGAATGACAATCTGCATTAACCACAGGCTGATCAACCCCCCTGGAATGTTTGCTGAAAAGCAAGGCAGAGGAGGTTGGCCCACGGAGGAGCCCTATCTCCAGCCATCAGCAAAAGCCAGACCTGATGGAGACTAGGAGGCTTGCCTGGCAGGCCAGAGACCTTGAGAGCTTTCTAGGTGCCTCCAGCCTGCTCATGGTGAGGCAGGGGAGCCAGTTCCCTGTGTGTGTGTGTGTGTGTGTGTGTGTGTGTGTGATGTGCACAGTCCCTGGTGGGTAGCGCCCTACCACATCCATGAACATGGCACTAAAGTGAAACTCCTTTGTGGACAAATTACATGAACTTTAACAAGGAGTTTACATCATCAAATGGCCTACATAGGGCTGTAAGAGGGAGCCCAGATCCAGGGCTATAAGAGGGGGCCCGGATGAATCTCTCTAGAATGGACTAATGCTTTTGTGTACGTGGGAGGCAGATTAGGTTCTGGAACTGCTGCCCTGGCCCTCTCCATTTCCCCCTCTTGCCACGCCTCCTCTGTTTTCTTTGTAGTGCTTGAGATGGACACCATGGCCTTTCACATTTTAGGCAAGTGCCCCACCACTAAGCCACATCCCAGCCTCTGATGGAATTTTCTTAAGTCATGAAGTACAGAAAATACTTCAAATAGGCAAAAGAACCTAATATTTATCCATATTAATAATCCCCCAACCCACCCACCCTCCCACCCACCCACCAACCAACCAACCAACTGACCAATCAGATGAACCATCCATCCACCCACCCACCCACCCACCCACTAACCAACCAACCAACTAGCTGAGTCACAAACCAGCTAACCAGTCAACCAACCAACTAACCTGCTGAACAATAGACAAACCACTCAACTAACTGTACAATCAACTAATTAAACAACTAGACAAACAACTGAACAAACAACTAAAGGAACATCCAATCCACCAACTAACCACTGAATTGAATAACCAATCCATCAACTAATTAACCAACTGATCAGCCAACCAACCAATGGAATACCTAACCAACTGAACAATCAATCATCCAACCAACCAAACCTCTAGCAAATTAACCAACCAGCCAATTAACCAACCAACTAACCAATTAACCAACTAGTCAACTAGCTGAATCAAAAACCAACTAACCAGCCAACCAACCAACTAACCTGCTGAACCATAAACAAACCACCCAACCAACTGTACAATCAACCAATTAAACAACTAGCCAAACAACTGAACAAATAACTAAAGGAACATCCAACTCACCAACTAACCACTGAACTGAATATCCAGTCCATCAACTAATTAACCAACTGATCAACCAACCAACCAATGGAATCCCTAACCAACTGAACAATAAATAACCATCCAACCAACCAAACCACCAACCAATTAACCAACCAGCCAATTAACCAACCAACTAACCAATTAACCAACCAACTAACCAATCCACCAACCAACTGAATCATTAGTCAATCAACAAGCCAACCGACCAAACAAACATGCAAGCCACTAGGCAGCCAAATCAGCAACCAAGGAGTGAAACTTCTACTCTGAATATTTACTGAGTGGAAAAGAAATCCCCTGTGACCGTCAACTCCCGTCCCCCAGTTGAGGAGTAATGTTAACTAACTGCTCCTTAGATGCCCCCTCTGCTGGGCCATCCCACCACTGCTTGCTTCTATTCCTCTAGTTATTGCTCTGGGCACCTCTGTTCCTTGTACTGCTGCCCATGGACTCCTCATCTGTAGTCCGTGGCACAAACACCATGTTTGGAGAGTCATAGGCTGAAGGGCCCAGTCCCAGCTCTCTGAATCTTGGGAAACCCTGCTTTTTTTCTGGTCCCCCACTTTCCTAGGTGGAGATCTCCCACCTGGGTCCAGCCAGAGAGTAAATTCCCTGGGTTCTTTGCCCTGAGCTCCATCCCCGCCACCACATTGTCCTGGCAGAAAGATTAGGGGTTCAGGGCCATCCTTGAATGCATATTGAGTTTGAGGCCAGTTTAGACTCTGTGTGATCCTGTCCCAGAAAAACCAAACAAAAAGGCAACAAAACAAAGGCCACACCTGCAGGTCAGTGTATATTAGTGGCAGAAAGTCAGGTGAAGCAAAGTCAAGTGTGCTTGGGTTGGGAGGGGAGGTCTCTTGGGGAGGCTGACTGCGCAGTCCTAGGCTGGCTGCCTTTGGTTTTTTAACAGCTGGAATCTCTCAGCCACTTGTTTTTGATTTCGTTTAATTTGTCTTCACACTTGCCACTACAGGTCATGGTCCGTAGAAGTGTCCCAGATACTGCCTGGTCGGACCCACTGTAGTTCCTAGAAACCACTGCTCAGGCCTCAGGTGCTTTCTTCTCTCCCACCCAACCTGGGCTGCAAAGGAGCGTCACTGGCTGCATATTGACCTTGCCTTCCCCCACGGTCCCGATACTAAATAAGTATATTATTTACAAAATATTGCTATCGCCTAGAAAATATCTGCCTCGGAAGAGTTAAACAGTGACACATTAAAACCTTTTAAAATGCAGGCATGCAGCGGCTGGCATGGGGCGCTGGCCACACAGACCCAGTGGACAAACAAGTTAATGGGGCTTCCAGGCAACGCTGGCTGGGTCCATAGATAGGGGCTGTACATAGGAGCTTCTGCAAGAGTCCCGATGCTGGGACAGCTTGCTCGGTCGCTGTTGGAGGGAGGAATGCTGCCAGAGGCAGTGAGGGGTTTGGAGAAAGCTGGAGTAGGGCTGGGAAGGTAGTTCAGTCAGTAGTGTTGGCCTTGCACAGAAGAGGATCCGATTGCAACCCTCAGAACCCACAGTTAAAAGACAAAACAGCTAGTCACAGTGGGAGTAGATTTGTAACTCCAGGGTCTCTGAAGGCAGAGACAGGCAGATCCCTGGGGCTCTCTGGCCAGTCAGTCAGCTTTTCCTACACAGCAGCGAGCTTTAGGCCAGTGAGAGATTAAGCCTAAAATAAGAAAAAGAGAAAAAATGATGGCCAGGGTGGTGGTGCATGACTTTAACTCCAGCACGTTTGAAGCAGAGGGAGGTAGATCTCTGTGAGCTTTAGGTCAGCCATCCTGGTCTACATTGCAAGTTCCAGTTCAGATAGCACCAGTGACATAGAAGAAGGAGAGGAAGAGGAGGAGGAAGGGTTAGGGTGGGGAGCTGGCACGTGAAGAACAAAACTCAAGATTGACCCTCTGGCCTCCACAGACACACAAAGACACACACAAACACACACAAACAGAAAAAGTCCAGAGCAGAAGGTTTGAAACACATTGAAAATGACCCCTGGAGTGTGTACAACCTTTGACCTCTACAGTCTCACCTAACCCTGGAAAGTCAGGGTTACTTTACTGCCACACTCTTACAGACTGCCAGGCAGGGGTGTAGGAGCAGCGCGGCCTCCTGAGAGCTGGACAGGATAGGGTACGACCCAGCCTGAGCCCTGACACCCCTCGCCTCTCCCCAACTGTGTACAGCTCTTTCCCCGGCCCCACACACCTTGCTTGGGTTTTGAGGAACATTCCAACCTCAGAATAGCATTCTGTGCTGAAGAAGGTTTTGAAGAAGAAACTGGAGAGCACCAGTGTTTGCCACTTCCTGTAGGAGGAGTTCAGAAGGAGGTCAGCACCAGGCCTGCAAACACCCTCTCCAGGCCTGTCTCCCTCCAGTCAATACCTCTGCTCGCTAGGCTAACCTGCAGGCTGGGAGCCTGGCGATAAAGCAGACCAAGGCCTTATCCTATCGCTCTCCTGGTGTGAATCTAAGGCAGCAGAGGAGGTGGGACCATGCCCAGGGCATGTGAGGAAGCAGAGGAGAAAGTAACATTTTTGGTCAATGGTTTAGGGCCTGTCTTTATAGAAAGGGAAACATTTGAGCTGGCCTTGAGGGGTAAGTATAAGTTCAATGGAATATTCCAGAAGGATGAAAATAGCATGAGACACCGGGTGGAAACCATGCTAGGGTTAGGGGCCTGCAGGTGCGCGGATGAATCTGTAGCACCGTGGCAGAAAGCTGGTAAGTTCAGTAGAGGCCAGGATTCAAGGAAATGAAACGTGAGGGTTAAATCAAGGAGTCTGGGCTATTACTTGGGAGTGCCAGAGCAGGGGAGTGGCCTGTTCAGAGCATGGTCTTGAGAGGACACCTTGGGCTCCACGTGTGGCAATTGACGGCGAGAGCAGGGTTAGCGTGTTATAATACAAAGACCTAACCAGTGCTAGGCACAGCCAAGGGTATGCGATATTCCAAAGCTGTGCCAGGACTGGGGCCTGGAAGGTGCCTGGTTGTACTCTTGAAGGACATGAAGTTATCTGCTGTACTTCTAGTGTCTTCCACCCAGAGCTACCAGCTCAAGTCTCAGCCACCAAGAGGGGACGCGGACTCGCCCTAACTCTCAGTCGCTTGAATTCCAGGACAGAAAAATAACCATTGCACAGCTGAGGGGTACCATGGCAGTAGGCAGATATATCACCTTGGTCCTCAGATCCCTCCCAGGTCAGTGTCCGGAGCCTGAGAGACAGTCATTTCCTACAGTCATGTCACAGCCTGGAAGGCTGGCAGGCCACTCCTGCCAGATGAGGTCACGGCAGAGAGGGGCTAGCCCAAGCTCCCTGGATAAAGGTAGGGTAGTCTCTACACCCAGGCTATGCTTCCAGGCTGTTGCTCAGGAAAGGTCAGGAAAGGGCGCAGGGTGCCGTACAATCTGCACCTGGGCTCTTGCTTCATTCCCACTCTGCAGATGAGGAATCCGAGGTCCTAGGTAACTGCATCTGTTGTGCACTTCAGTCCTGCGCTGTGCAGCCTCCTGCGTCTGAGAATAGACTTGGATCAAGGCCACAGCAGGGCCCGCTTTGCCAAGGAGGACAGATGAAGACACAGGTCCCCGGAGAGGGCCGTGTTTCTCTCCTGAACAGGGCAAATGGCTTGCAAAACTCCTTGGTCTGAAGAGGGGCTTTTGCAATATGCCTCTGAGACGAGGCATGGAGACCACAATGATC
>PVIU01013440.1:0-2500 GCA_004026605.1 Ondatra zibethicus | reverse complement strand
AACATGATGGAGAATATCACTTGGAAAGGAAAAAGGTGGAGGGATAGGTAAAGGGAAAGGGGGCATAGGGGCAAGTTGATCTTTCTATTAGTAAAAAAACTCAATACCTTGTTGGGGTAGAGCCCTCATGACCTAAATCACTTCTAAAGGACCCTGTGTGTGAACTGTCTTTGCTGACACATGAGCAGATGTCTACTCACCCCAGATAGGGCATCAGTGACAGACCAAAGCAATGGCTCCATTCAAGCCCAGCTTGGCAATCCCATGAGCTCATTGGGTTTACAGAGCACAGGAGAAATGGTCACTTAAAGGAGCATAGGTGAGCCCCTGAAAACCTGTATCACTGTGAAGTCTCCCCACAGCATAACTGACCATGTCTCTGTAGCTGCATAGATGGAACCTTCAGTGAACCTTCCCCTTCCATGTACCCTAACACCTCCTGAGACTACGGTCTCATCACCCATTCCTTCCGTGAGGGATTGGCAGCAGGCCTGATTCTGAGGGTGGCGAGTGGTCACAGGTGCTCTGATGAAGATGGTAGTGGCCGTTAGGCGTTTACATCAGCCTCGCCTCTTCATGCCACAGTCCTGGGATGGATTTCGCAGTGCAGGGTCCTTTGGGGACACTTTCACACCACACATCTCAGCCCAGTGTGGATAGTAGTGGCTCAAGGTCCCCTCTGGGGACCCCCAAGATCCTTCATCCTGTAGTGTAAGGTCTCAAAAGAGTTGGGCAAGGGTGACAGGAAGGGGATGGCCATGACTGGTAACTGAGGAGGATGGAGCAGTGAGGGGAGCATCACGAAGCTCTGTGGACATCTCTGGTTCAGTGCGGGCTGATGTTCTTGCCAGAGAGTGCGTGCATTCATTCTGATCTCTCTCTCTCTCCTAAAATTGTACTAGGGATTGATCTAGGATAGAGCCTCCTGCATGCTAGGTAGGCTTTCTATCACTCCTCTGTATCCCTCCTGTGTGTGTGTATTTACATGTGTATAGTGTTCATCTATGTATGTGCACATGCGTGTAGACACCTGAGGTTGATGGTTGGTGTTTTAATCCATCACTTCTCACCTCCTATGGTGAGGCAGGATCTCTTGCTGAACTCAGAGCTCATGACGTCTGCTAGTCTGACTAGCCAGCTTGTTCTGGGAGTTCTGTGAATGGGGATTACAGGAGGCTACATGGCCTACTCATCTTTTCCATGGTTTCTGGGGATCTAAACACGTTCCTTCCACTTGGACAGCAAGCGTTTTACACTGAGCTGTCTCTCAGCTCCCACCCAGACCTTTAAACACTTTTTAAAACGGTTCGCTACAGGACTTCATTCATTTGGCACTGGGAATTGGAATGCTCCTGTCTTCAGCTTCTGAGTCTAGCCTAGAACACCAAACCTGGCAATTTCTGACTTGTTCTTATGATTGTAAAAGGCCCAAGAAAGTGAGAGAATTCTCCCTTCCCAGCATCCCCTTTGGTTCCATGGCAACAGAGGTGGGCTGCTCTAGGTGAGGCAGCTCAGAAATAGATGGCACAGAAAGCCTGGGGAAGAAGGATGGGATGGGCCTGAAAGTCACTGAGCTGCTGATGGTGACACAGACCTGGGATAGACATTGGAGTCTGGGGACCCTGGAAAAGACCTGTTCCCCACTTTGGTGTGACCTTCAGGGACAAAACTCTGTCACTGAGTTGCCAGTGGCAGCCCATGATCAAGTGCCAGGGGGAAGGGTCTTTAGACCCTCTTTCAGTTTCCTGATGCCCCATCCTAAATATACCCATCTGAGCTAGAAGAAACACACACACAGACACACGGACACAGACACACACACACACACACACAAACACAGACACACAGACACACACATATTTTTAAAGACAAACTCTTTTTTTTATTGATTTTTATTGAGCTCTACATTTTTCTCTGTTCCCCTCCCTGCCTCTCCCCTCCCCCATTCAACCTTCCCCCAAGGTCCCCATGCTCCCAATTTACTTAGGAGATCTTGTCTTTTTCTACTTTCTACTTCCCATGTAGATTAGATCTATGTAAGTCTCTCTTAGTGTCCACATTGTTGTCTAAGTTCTCTGGGACTGTGGTTTGAAGGCTGGCTTTCTTTGCTTTATGTTTAAAAACCATCTATGAGTGAGTACACGTGATAATTGTCTTTCTGTGTCTGGGTTACCTCACTCAAAATAATGTTTTCTAGTTCCATCCATTTTCCTGCAAAATTCAAGATGTCATTATTTTTTTCTGCTGTGTAGTACTCCATTGTGTAAATGTACCACATTTTCCTTATCCATTCTTCCGTCAAGGGGCATTTAGGTTGTTTCCAGGTTCTGGCTATGACAAACAAAGCTGCTATGATCATAGTTGAGCACATGTCCTTGTGGCACGATTGACCATCCTTTGGATATATACCCAAAAGTGGTATTACTGGGTCTTGAGGAAGGTTGTCTCCTAATTTTCTGAGAAATCACCACACTGACGTCCAGAGGGGTTGTACCAGCTT
>PVIU01013439.1:0-55893 GCA_004026605.1 Ondatra zibethicus | reverse complement strand
TTTTTGTATCTGTGGATGTTTGCTTTGTTACCGAGTATGTGATCAATTTTCGAGAAGGTTCCATGAGATGCTGAGAAGAATGTATATTCTTTCCTGTTTGGGTGGAATGTTCTATAGATGTCTATTAAATCCATTTGATTCATTACATCTGTTAGATCTCGTATTTCTTTGTTAAGTTTCTGTCTGGTTGACCTGTCCGAAAACTGATTTCTAAGGCAAGTTGCTAGAGCTAATCTATTCTTCAACTTTATCTATTCAAGATTCCAAAGAGGGTTACAAAAATATCAGAGAATCAATCATGAAGTAGAATTTTTCTTTCTGTATGCTTGGCTCTGGTGCCTAACTAAGTGGTAGGAAAACCTCATGAAGCAGGGCTAAATCATCATGGTATTATTACCACGATACAGCTGGACGCAGTGACACTGTGTCTGAGAGCAAAGTTGCTCTATAAGCGTCACTGAAGCTGTGTTAATTCCCCCTGTGCCAGGACCATAATGAAAATGGCCTTTCAGAGTACAGTAAAGGCCTGTTGTAAATGGAGGAGGTTCAAGTACCCCCCAGGGGCACATTTAATTTCTAAATATTGCCATAATATCATCACAGAATAGAAATGAATAACAGGCCCAGCTTCTATGTGTGCTGTAACAAGACACTTTAGCCATTGTCTGCCGCAGTAACGTCGCTTGAGCAGGGAGACGGTTAAGGGAGAAGGTTAGAGTTTACATTGCCAAAGCAGTATGTTACTGAGGCCTTGGAGGCAGTCCTCATTCAGGGTCAGGTCCAAGAGTGCAGATGTCTGTCTGCAAGCTCAGGAAACAGCGCACATACTGTACATGTTGTGCGATCAAAGGGCCATTTCTAAAGTGTGTGACCCACATCTTTAGAATGGTCTTCTCTCTTTAAACAAAAGAGGAAACATTTTTTCTTCCCTCCCTTTTTCTGATATTTTCCTCTTTTTTTGCCCTTAAAGACACTTTGTTTACCTCTGTTTTCCACAAATACTCGTGTTGAGTTCTTTCTCCAACTTCTAACAGCACTGGATTCTCTTGGTTAGCATTCCAGAGTTTGTTTAAAGATATACGTTAGATTCCAGAGGTCCTCTTGATAGTTTAGACTGGTCTTTTAAAGACATGTATCTTTCTCCATCCGGGGTGCATACTGGAATACCATAGATGAGTGACCTAAACCCCACACATTTGTTTTGTTCAGAAGTCCCAAGCAAAGCACCTCAGATTTGAAACAGCTGCATCGTCAAAATGCCCACTGGGCACAGACTCGTGAAAACTGCAACCCTGGAACTCTCTGTCCAACTTGCAGACATCACAACAGGTCGGAGACTCTCTCAGTAGCTCAAATGGTCAATTTCCCCCTCCAGCTGTCAGTTTCTTCTGTAACCATTGGGGAGAGGGCCCTCGCCAGTCTTTCAAGTTTCCGACTTCAGAACAGGTGAGGTTTGCTTACCTTCAAGTCTCCTGAGCCCCCTTTCAGGAAGGACATTCTCAGTTGGGAACAAAGTACTCAATAACACCATCACATTAAGGGTAAGGTCCCAGTGTACTAAAAAGGAAGAGGGGGGGACGACACAGACACAACATTCATTCCACAGTAGTACTATTCAGCATGATTCAGGGAATAGTAGACAACGTCTTCACTCCCTGCTTCGTTTGCCTAAAGTTAATGATGATCTCTTCAATCCTCATTACTGACCCACTCTGCCGGCAATGTACTGTGGTAGCTGATGAAGACGGAATATGAGGGGAAAGTAAGTCTGGTGTGTTTGTGGCATTGGCAGTTGATTCAGAACAGAGAATAGAGCAGTCTGAGTCTGTCTTCCTTTGGACTTTGAGACTCCCACTCTACAGCAGATCTCCTTGGAAGTAAATACCAAGGCTTAATTTTTTGGTGCTATCTGCAGGAAGGGGATTTGACTTCAATCAGTGAGAAGGGCTCTAGAGACAGTTTGGGTGAGGCATATGTGAGGCTGGACACGAGATACACGGAATATCTGGAGATGCTGTTCTGCTGACCGGGAAGCCAGAACCATCACTTTTTTTTTTTTTTTGCCTTTCTTTTGCAATTGTTTTGTGGAGGATGCTAAAGTGAAAATGTCTTGGTTTCTGAAAACTCAGCATAGTTACCTTGTTCAATCATCAGTGTTGCACTCATTTTCCAGGAAACCACCATTGTTTCTCATTTTCTAGCATTTTCACTTTAGAACTGACTTTCACACTTTCATGCCTATGTTCAAAACCAAACCGCGTGAAGTTATCTCATCCTAAGAAAGATGCAAGAGGACAAATTTTCTTTTAACTTGCTCATCATTTTTGATCACAGAGAAATGTTCTCTCTTTAAATATTTGTTATCCAATATGCAAATAATTCACAAGAGACCAGTATGTTTTATGTTGAATTTGCTGACCTGAGGTCATCTAGTATTTGAGAGAAGAATGATGGATATTCACTTAGTTGATAAAAGCAGTTGTTTGTAGCTATGTGTTCATTTTTAAATTAAGATTCTATCAATTTAGTGACATATTATCCTATTGTATTATCTTGAAGCTTAGGAAAATTTATACTATAATATATCCCACTGATAGAATTCTTTATTTTCCTTTAACTAAGGGTCAAGAATCTTGTCTTTTGCTGCTACTGGAGGTGTGGGTAAAGTTCAAGTTTTTGCAACATCCAGTTGAAGGCTACCACCTCAGTAACCTCGTTACACCAAACTTTGTCTTCTATCTTCTCTGGGTTGGTTGAAGCTCAGCCCTCAGTCGTTGGCACTCAATCTTGCCTTCTTTTCTCCCATATCTCGCCAGTCACTTCATGTTCTCAATTATATCACACACATATTTCTCATGCTCTCGAGTTCATTTCCACTACCTACTACACTGCCTACCTTTACCCCCTTCTTTTTTCCTGTGCATGTGCATTCATGAGTATGCTACAGTATATGTGTGGGGTTGGAAGACAACATGTAGAGTTGGTTGTCTCATTTTTTCTCATGGGTTCTGTGGATTGAACTCAGGTCATTAGGCTTGATGAAGGTGCCTGTCTTAGGGTTTCTATTGCTGTGAAGAGATGATATGACCACAGCAACTCTTAAAAAGGAAAATGTTTAGTTGGGTCTGTCTTACTATTTCAGAGGTTTAGTCCATTATCATCATGGCAGAACATGGTGACATGCAGGCAGAAATGGTGCCAGAGAAGGAGCTGAGAATTGTACATCTTGATCTGCAGGCAACAGGAAGTGAATTGTCTCCCACAGTGGTTATTGCTTGAGTATATAGGAGGCTTCAAAGTCCATCTCCACAGTGACGTGCTTCCTCCAACAAGGTCACACCTACTCCAAGGTCACACCTCCTAATGGTGCCACTCCCTACAGGGGTCATTTTCTTTCAAACCACCACAGTGCCTTTACCCATTGAGCCATCTTGCTGGTCTCTCCTTATTTCTTTTCAACCAGAAAACTGTAGATCCTCCAAGTTCTTCTGCCTTCAGTGGAACTTTTGACCTCGGTCTGCCCAAGGTTCTGTCCTAATCAAGATATTTCCTAAAGCTGTAGGCTCCTCTTGGCTGCCTATAAAATCAAAGCCAAGATCCTGGTTTGCATCTATTACTCTGTCCAATCAAATCACAACCTATATCTAATGATGGCTTCCACAGCAGGCTCCCATTCCCAACTTCTCATCCCTGTCCTGCCAACTCCCTTTATTTTACCCTTACGGAATGTATTAGCCTGATTTCTTCTATCTTGTTGCCCCATAAAAGCCTCATAAAAGCCATTTCCCGAGGATGTTTCACCATTCTCAGCCAGAAAACATTTTCCCTTTCATTTTCCTGTCATCTAATAAATTATCTGAGAAGCTAAAGCAGTTTTGTCATGTGAGTCATATAAATTCAACATACACTGACCCAGAGATAGCATGTTACGCTGTGGTCATCAAGACGAAACTCACAAAAACCCAGATGTCTTTGCTGGGCCTCTTGGGAGCTCTGATTTCTAGGTCGTTTTCTGAGACCCCCATCTCCACACATGCTTTCTCAGTTTCCTCAGGAGGAGGAGAAGAGAAATCACAAAGAATCCATGCCCGATTTTAGGTGCTTTTGATTGGAATTAAGATGCTTTGTCCTGTTCATCATTCAAGGGCCTTCAGTAGTTAGGGAGATGTAAACTCTTAAAGAGATTGGAAAGAGATCTGGAAATATTAGTGGACAGTATTAATTTATTTTATTCCAGTCTGTACACATTTTATTTCTTTCCATTGACTTCTTAGCTAGCACTTTTGTTAAAATGCACAGGAGGGTGTTAGAGATTGCTCAGTGAATCATGTCCTTGCTGTGCAAGTATGGGGACCTCAGTTCAGATGCTCAGCACCCATGTAAAGTTGAGCATGAAGGTAGGTGTCTGTGACCATAGCGCTGCCAGGGGTTGAGGGCTGGTGAATGTGAGAGAACCCAGGAAGCAGATCTTAGAAGTTCTCTGGCCTGTTAGCTTAATGGGAACAATGAACTCTAGGTCAGTGAGAGACCCTGTTTCAAAACACTAGGCGGAGAGCAATCAAGGAAGGCAACCTGATGTTGACTCTGGCCTCCTTGTGCACGTGTGTGCACACCTAATGAGTGTACGCATGTGTCTGTGTCCCCCTATATACATACTGAGTTGGAGTTGAGGAAGAAGATACCTTTTTTTTTTTTCCTGATTGTATATGTGATTTCTTAGCGGTGAGTATGATATGAGCTTTGGGTTTTTCTAGATTTCTAAAAGTCAAGTTGGGAAACCTCCCTTCTATTCTTGATTTGCCCTACATTAATTTTTTTTGAGTCAGGGTTTCTCTGCATAGTCTTGGGTGTCCTGGGACTCACTATGTAGACCAGGCTGGCTCCAAATTTAAAGAGATCTATCTGTCTGTATCTCCTAAGTACGGAGATCAAAGTTGTGTGCCACAATGTCAGAATTAGCCTTTTAAAATTTTATTTACTTATTAGTGTTTGTGTGTATATGTGTGCTTGTGCAAGTATGCATGTATGCATCATGGCACACATGTGTCATAGGACAACTTTTGGGAATTAGTTGTCTCCTTTTACTGTGTTTCCAGGAAGGGAATACAGTCACCAAGCTCACAGGCAAAGAACCTTATCTGCTTGGAAATCTCTGGCTCTGCTTAGCGTTTTAAAAAGCATGAATTGATAGCAAGTTTTGTGAAATTTTTTTCAATTTTTAATTTTTATGTGCATGGTTTTGTTTGCATGTTTATCGGTGTACCATGAGCATTCCCGGTGCCCACAAAGGCCAGAGAGGGCATTAGATACCCTAGAACTAGAGTTATGGATGGTTGTGAGTTGCTATGTGGGTGCTGGGAATAGAGCCTGGGTGCTCTGTAGAGAAACCAGTCTGCTTAACCACTGAGCCATCTATTAGCTCCTTGTTTTCATTGCGTTTATTGATATGATTAGAAGAATTTTCTTATTCTGTTGATATGATGAGTTGATTTTTGAATGCTGAACCAACCTTCTACTGCCTAGAATAAATCCCACATGATCATGGGAAACAGTTATTTTATACATCATTAGACTAAAAATTTTAAATATTTTGTTGACAATTTTTATATCTGTGTTCATGGGTCTATAAATTTCCTTTATTGGGCTGCCTTTGTTTATGTTTATGAGTTAATGGCTTCATGGGGGAGTGATGAAGTGGTCTCTGCCTCTATTTTCAGGAAGGTGTCATAGAGAATGAATATTTTTTGGTAATATTTACCAGGGAAACTATCTGAGTCTAGTATTTTCTGTTTGGAAAGTTTTTTTTTATCATTTATGCAAATGGATATGGACATATTCAGTTCACCTATTTTAATTTGTCTAAATTTGCAATGATTGTGCCTTTTGACTAAGTTAATCAGACTTTCAGGTGAAACATTACGTATAATACTGCTTATTGTCCTTTCTGTGATGTCTGTGGTGACATCCTCATTTATATTTCTGACATTAGCTATTTGTGTTTTCCCTTTCTTTATTTTTTATTATTTTTATTGAGCTATACATTTTTCTCCATTTCCTTCCCTTCCTCTCCCCCCGCTACCCTCTCCCATACTCTCCCCATCTTAATCTTCTCAGGAGATCTTGTCTTTTTCTCCTTGCTATGTAGATCCATGTATGTCTCTCTTAGGGTCCTCTTTGTTGTCTAGGTTGTCTGGGGTTGTGGATTGTAGGTTGGTTTTTTTCTTTGCTTTATGTCTAGAAGACACTCACAAATGAATATACATTATATTTGTCTTTTCTGGGTTATCTTACTCAATATGATTTTTTTTTCTAAATAACCTTTTCTTTCTCCCTCCCTCCCTCTTTTTTGTTTGTTTGTTTTTCAAGACAGAGTTTCTCTGTAGCTTTGGAGCCTGTCCTGGAACTTACTCTGTAGACCAGGCTGGTCTCGAACTTACAGAAATCCACCTATATTATTATCCTCCTGAGTGCTGGGATTAAAGGTGTGCACCAACACCACCCGGCCTCTTTACCTTTTTTAACCTGACAAGTATTTATCAATTTTATTGATCATTTCAAAGAACTCCCTTTTATTTCTATTAATTTTCTTCTACTATTTTTGTTTTCAATTTTTATTAATTTCTACTCTAATTTTCATTATTTCTTTTCTTCTACTTATTTTGAACCTACTTCCCTTTTTCCTTCTCTTTCGTTCTTGAGAATTTAGGAGTTTAATCCTTTCTTGTGTCCTGTGGGCACTGTTTGCCCACACCATCACACACATGCACGCACACGCAGACTCTCCCAGATACAGACGGCTACAGCAAGCATTTGTGATTATTCCCTCCTCATTTCATCTTCCCAGGTCACAAAACAGCAACAATAAATTGATGTTTTCCAACCTTAGTCATTGCCATTCCATCTTTAAATTTTTGCCATTGTTTTATGCAATTTATAATAATAATAATATTTTAAGATGTTATTACTTTAAATATGAAATTAGTATTCTTAGAATGAGATCTTTAATGTGATTATGGGTGAAAATTGAATTTCTTTCCATGTAGGTTTTTGGGAAAATGAGCATTAAACAATTAAAATGAAAATAGTAGTTGGCTCTTCACAGCCATCTCTCGTCCTTCACTCCCTTCATAGCAAGATTAGGAATCATTGAAATGAATGTGATTGAATTTGTGCATTTAGTCATCAAAGCTTTATATCTGCAGTTGAAAACCTTTCACTTTATTGTTTTGGGATTAAATATTAGGCTAGGCCTTCTCTTGATTTGAAGAGAAAATTGAAATTATAGTTAGGAGACACGGATTTGAGCTCCATCATTTCCTACAGAAAGTCCTCATTGGTAGAAAGGATCAATGTCAGCCACTCAATTATGCTGTTAAATATATGATAATTATGACCATATTTTAAAAGTGTTTAGTCTTCTGGGAAGTTGATTATTATTCTGAATACACACATCTACACATGCCATTTGTTATGAAGGATTCAGTGGGTACCATTACCATTTGATTCATTTTTTTTAACAAATCTTTTTTTCTTAAAATTATTTCATACAAGACATTTTGATCATATTTCCCCTCCCCACAACTTCTTCCAGATCGTCTCCACCACCATGTCTATATAACTTCATGTTCTCTCTTTATCAAAATAGAAAAGAAATACGTCAAACAAAAATAAAAGCAAACAAACCAACAAGACAAAAAGAAAATCCAAACGAAATAAAACAACAGCAAAAAGCACACAAAAAACTCTGGCGTCTGTTTTGTGTTGGGCAGCTATACCCAGTGTCACATCGATGGAGAAAGCTGGTCTTCCCTTTCCCAGTAGGTATAATTGGCAAATAATATCTTGGTTGGGGGTGGGACTTTGTGTCACTTTCCTGTCTCGGTGCTGGGATTTCTGTCCAGTTGGGCCATGTGCAGGTTTTGTGCAGCCAGCCACAGCCTCTGTGAGTTCATATGTGAATCAGACCTGTGTCTGGATGGCACTGTTTCCTTAGAGTCACCTGCCACCTCTGACTCTTAGAGTCTTTCTGCCTGCTCTTCTGCACAGAACCCTGGGCCTTGAGGGGAGGGGTTTGGTGAAGACACCCCAAAGTGCTCTAAAGCCTCTTAGTCTCTGCACACTGTCCAGCTGTGTGTCTCTGGGTAAAGAAGACTTTCTGATGAGGTTTGAGTGACACTGTGATCTGAGTTCAAGCCTAGGGAGGTGGCTATGGGTTCCTGGTAGATGGTGACTCCGTAGGTTGGCAGAGTCACAAAGAAATGGAGATGAGCTGGAAGAACAGAATGAATGGGGCGGAGGGAAGTAACAAGAGGACTCTGAGTCTGCGTCAGGAGGCCAAGAGTGTTTGACTTGTGCGATGTTTTATATTTGAGTGAAAAAAGGCGGCATCAGTCTGCTTTCCCATGCCATAACAAATGCCTAAAGTAACCCAGTGTGAAGAAGAAAGGCACCGTTTGGCTCACAGGCTTGGAAGTTTCAGGTGGGGTTAGTTGGTTCCATTGTTTTGGAACCAGGGGTGAGTTAATGCACCATGACAGGATTGGGTGATAGAAGAAGGAGAGACAGAGAGAGAGAGAGAGAGAGAGAGAGAGAGAGAGAGAGAGAGAGAGAGAGAGAGAGAGAGAAAACAGTAACACCAGGTCCCTCTGTCCCATCAATAACATTCTCCTGGAGATCTAATTTGTCCTCACTGGATTGATTCATCTCTTAAAGGTTTTGCTGTCTCCCAATAGTTAGAGACTGGGGACCAAATCTAACACATGAACTTCTGAGGAAGGATACTCATGTGTTTATTGTTATTATTGAAAGTTCCTGAAGAGTCATTTTATATTTGCATATATATGATATAATGAAACACAGGTTGGTATCTTAAAGTAGCAAATCCCAAGCTGATTAATTCTATCACTTATTCATTAGACAAGTGACATGTTTTTGAGCAAATATTCTAACCTGTGACAACTGTGGTAAGCTATCAAACAGTTTAGGAGCCCAATGGAAGCAAATCTGAAGGACAAAATTCTTCATAAGTAAAATTTCTTGAAACTCATTTTTTTCAGGACCATATTCATATTTATTTATTTATTTGAGTGAGGCACATTGGGGAAGTTGTTTAACACAGAAACTTTGGAAGATTCTGCTCTCATGGATGTAACATGGTTACTTTGGGAGTGGATGCCAGTACTTGTAGTTTCTGAGGTCACATGGATGTCTGTCTTTCGAAGAATAAACTAATGATAGATGAAGAAGTCAGTGGATTTTTATTTTATACATAGTAATACCTCCTTGAGACATGAATAAGAGATCTACTCAGGTAACTGTGGTTCTGAAAACTACACTCTACATGAGCATGCACCCATTAGAGACACTAATGACAGGGATGGAGTCAATTTCTGCCATATTTATGCAACTGGGAAAGCCTTCATTGAAGACCAGGGGAGTTTGCTTATGTAAGGGCTGCGGGCCTTAGCTGCTCAAGATTAAAAGGAAAAAAAAATCCTTAAAGTCTTTCAACATTAATATTGCCTGTAAGGAATCCAGCCGTGACCTAAGCCTCTGAGCTCTTCGAACCTAGCAAGCAGAGGGTAAACAGTAAACACCAGTTATTTTAAGCACGATCTAATCAGAGTTCAATGAACAGCGATATTATATTTGATCTCTAAGTATTAATATGTTTATATCACTATTAGACATTTTTATGTAGCCCATTATCCAAACAACGGCTTAAGTCTGTGGTATTTAATAAATCAACTTTTTGTGGCGTGGGACTGGGTAGGAGTGGGGCTGGAGCCTTTTTCTCCATCTTTCTTTCCTCAGGTGCAGCTCTGTGTTAATATAGAAGTGTGGCCTTCCTTCTCATTGCGCTAAAAGTGAGCTAATCCCTGTGTAAGGAATCAGTAAGTACGATCTGCTTAATCTAGTCCCAGTGTGAAACTGTTGACATTTGTTCTTCTTTCTATCATTATGTGACTGGGCCTGTTTTGTGCTGGATTAGACACAAATCTCCCGCGCAGCACACTTGGCATGTTACTAGTAGTTTAACTTCATTAATAATGTATGAAGAAAATGTAATCCATGGCAAGGAAGGAAAGAAAAGTATGTTTTCTTAATTTTTTTTTTGCTTTCCCCAAATCCTTTGGAATGAGTAATTACTCAAAATTTTATGTTTGATGTTACATTTTACAATTGAACTTCCATAGTGATATTTAAAAAGAGAGATACTTTAGCAAATGGCCTGCAAAAAAAAACCACACCTTTAAAAATTTTAAATGTGATTATGGACAGCCAGAACTTGTTAGACATAGTATAGAATTAAATATTTATTTAGCTTATTTCATTTTCAGGGTCATAAACGCTCTTTCTGAGTCATTCTCCATAACAAGAATTTCTTCCTGCAAAGCCATTAACAGGCATCAAGAGCGAGGAGCACTAAATTAAGATGCGACTATACAAACAAATAAGAACGCGGCTGACTTGCAGAGGGACGCAAATGATCATTTCTGATGGACATGTTTATAGCTGAATGAGTTGGCCTGAATCGAACACAAATGTGCTAAAACATAAACCCCTAGCTGCAGCTTAAAGAAATGTTTTCTAAAACTGCTCTAGATAAAAATGGTACTTAAAAAAATTATTGATAATTGTGCAAAGACCCCAGACAGCCTAAGGAACGTAAGCTCGCCCTGAGCAGTGGTCACTTACAAGGACTTTTGGACTCTGTACTCTAGTCACATTTGGGCGATCAGAGCAACAGCTGGGGAGACTTTGCCAACAAAGATGAGTGTTAGATAATCCTGATGAGATTCCACATGCAACATCTTTTGTAATTATGTCACATTCAGCTGTAATGGAATAATTCAAGCTGAAAAGACACGCTTTGATCCTTTCTTAAACCTTTCCCTGTGGACTGGCTATCTAAAAGATTTAAAGATATTTCTGTTACAAGATCTAGTGTTTCCTCAGAGAAGTCATGCTTCTGACGCGTTGGGAGCCATGAGAACAATATCGAGTTTGCCAGAGCGTCTCCGAAAGCATCTTGCTGAGGGAGGGGGCTTACTGAATGAAGATATCAGTGATAGGCTGTTCCTCAATTGTTTTCTTTTCGCGACTCAGGAGCCACAGTCTCATTCTGCCACACAAACAGGCCTACAGGCAGGTGATGTGAATGCATCGTGGGGATAAACCATCGAACACGGAGCATTTGTGTGCGAGCTCACCTTCTCTTATGCCAGCACTCAGTAAGTTACATTTCTGTAGAAAGTGGCATAGTGAAACATTAGAAACGTTGTAAGAAGTAAAAAATAAAAGTCACTGAAACACTAGCAAGCAAAGGTTGTACCTTTCTCACAAGGGAATTTTGTGTAAAATATTTTTATTTTATTTTCATGGCTTTTTAAATTCTAAATTACAGTAATTTAAATTCTAAATTATTTCTGTAAAGTAATCAACAGGCAAATAAAGTTTAAAAACATCACAAATTTAATATGGTATAAATTTAACATAACTCTTTTTTGTTATTTTCATTCTTTATATAGTTCATTCCCACATTACATTTTTTTTGTCTTGCAGTAAACTTTCTACTCTCAATTATTTTTTTCTGACACTATATTAAAGATAAGAGAAGAATAAGATGGAGGAAAAAATCATGAGCTTAATTTTTATCTGAAATTGTGGAAATTATTGTCAAAACAAAAACCAGCATTAGAAAATAAGTTTAATTCTTAAGGCTCTATCTGCATACATCAAATAATGAAGATATGAATGCTGTTTGCCTTTAAAGAGCAAGAAAAGATCTTAAATGTGTGAACAGCCCCAAATAAAAAAAAATAGTTTGATTTGATAGACATGCAAAAATTGAGTACACAACACTAAGTGTTACCACTGGCAAGAAGATTTTTGCTGTGTAATGAAGCAATGTTTCTACTTGTTACGGTATCCACTGAAGCATCATTTGTGCCACGGGATATTTTTCCTGTGTGTCTCTCAGAGGGAACAGGTGATTCTAGTTGCTGAATAGAACATGGGCAATCCTCCATGTCACTGGCTCACACATCAATTTTCCATCAAAATTAATGTTAGGTCTATAAAGAATAAATAATAAGAACAGCTTTTTTTTTTTCATTGAAGGTTTTAGTTATATGCAATTTAACCTAAGTATTCCTGGTAAGAATTCTCAATCATCCCAATAGTCTTTGCTAGGAAATTTTATTTTCTTCTTCTCTTTTTTTTTTTTCCTATTTTCCAATGTTAGGCAACAAACCCCGGGCTTTCATGTGCTAGGCAAATACTCTGCTTCTCAGCTACATTTTCAGCCAGTGTTGTCAGCTGTGATGTTAGCATCACCAGCATCAACTTGTAGATAAATAAGTTTGAAGTGGCTGAAGGACTTGAGCAAAACTGAGTTTGAAAAATCCCAGCTTTGATCTGAAAGCTTAGGATTTCTTCTGGGGTACTGAGGTTGCCTTTTCCTGAGCCCCTTGCCTTTGTTGGTAATGGTGGGAGAGGGAACAGTCAGTAGTTTGGCACTCAGGGCTGCAGCCTCTCCTGTATGTTATTATTTTTAATTGCAACTTGATATTGGCTTTTGTTTTTCTGTAGCTCTTAGAGTCTTTTAAGGAATCCGTTGTACTTCTGCTAGGTTAGTTGAACAAAAGACAAATCATCATCTCCAACCATGATTCAGAAAATTATTGAAGAGAATATATTAGATACCTCCCTGTCTGTCTGATGCCACCATTTAGATGGTAAGTCCATGGATATGTATTTAAAGACCTCCATATATTTGCTTAATTGTGCACAGCACATTTCTTTTCTCTGTCAGTGTTGGTTATTTTTCTTAGGACAACAAATTGGTCTTTGGGAAAGGGAGAAATTTAGAATGCTGAGAAGCTGACAAGCAGCATTGTCCTGGAGAGGTGGCTTTTGCTGGGAATGCAGTAAGGGTTAGTAGATGCTGTCCCAACACTCGAAGAATGTGGTGGATCGGTGGAAATTGAAGCTCAGCCTGGTGTCCAGCGCCTTGTATAAAGCTTATATTCTCTTTTGTTTTAGTCAGAGTAGGTGTTTTCACGCCACCCAATTTGCTGCTTATATTTTCATAGTAGAATTGAAGTGTATTCCCAGGGGAAAATACTCTGTGTTTCATACATTTAAAGAATTGCTGTCTAGAAGAGTCAAGCCTTCCGTTTCCTGCAGGTGATCAAGTTTTAAGGCTCCGTGTGCAAAGCAAAACCCCTGTAATTCCTCTGTTTAGTCACTGTGGGAAGCCGGGGATGCGCACTAGAAGGTGGAGCCATGGTTTTGAGGCCATCTCAGTGCACCACATGGGACTGCGTGACTTTTACCTTTTTAATGTGACTCGAGATCACCCCTTTCCTCACGCTACAAGAACTTTTCATTAAAAAAAAAAACCAACTGTTATCGAAGGATGAGATTCATTCATAGCAAAGGGAATAGTTTAAATGACTTATTTCCAGGTCGTGGAAAGTCTCTCTTAAAAATAAAACCCTCTAGTCTAAATACAAGCATACAAACATACACATTTTTCTTTTAATTATTTTAAGATATTTGTTAAAAAAAACTTATTATTTTTAAATAAAATAGAGCTAGCTGACTCGTGTTAACAGTTCCCAGTGTCTTCATGTCTCCAGCAGTCAGTGCAATAACCTCCAATTGCTACTCTTCTGGGTTATTTTTAAGCCAAGGCAGGAATAATATTATTTCATATGTCAACATTCGCATGTTCAAAGCTGAAAGTAAGAAATCGACCTTCACTGTGAAAAATAATCCATTAGCTCCCGGAATAATAAACAGACCTAATCATTCTATACCATTCAAATTGGGGGAGGAGGGTTTCTCACGTTGAACAATCATTGTGTTAGTGGATAATAATATTTTTCCATTTGTGACTCAGAACCCAATAAAATAAATTTTCTGCTTCAAATGCACACAGAAAATGTAAAATAGCAACTAGGATTATAGATTTGAAAACCTGCTTTGAAATTCATTAGCTATGTGTCTTAGAGCATGATTAGATCATCATTTCTCATTTGCAAAAAGGGGAATAATAGAACTTGGGTCATCTCATTAAGAGTGCGAAATGACGTCAGTGTCTGTAATGCTGAGAGTTCTTCATTAAACACGAGCTATTTTTTAAAACCTTGCAAGTGGAATTTGAACCCAGGGCTGCCTAATCTTAAAGTCCCTGAACTTTCCACGGTGCCAGGCTGAACCACCACAGGGACAATACTGGCAGCAAACCAGCCTGGACACTCTTTAAAGAGAAGTTAATGTGGATTTATTAAGAGTCTACTCCTGGTATCACTGAATTTTCCACCATCATTGGCAAGCGAGTGATGGGAATTCTCTTGCTGTGGCAGTCACCAGGCACAGAAAACAGCTGGTGGCGAAGGTAAGTGGAGCCAGGATTGGCAAACTGAAGGTGCAGGAGAACACTGTGGTGGTGGGGGCTGGAGTGTGACAGGGGACAGAAGATCTTAGCCTCATTCAGAACTAATTGCCAGCAGCTACACTCATGACCTTTTTAGAGGACAATTAATACCCCAAGCCAGTGTGTGTTCTAGATGCCATACCAGTGAGGCCACTTGTAGCTGATTTGTGCTTATGCGTATATATTTCTTGTGCCTTCCAAATTCTTCATAGCGCCGAGAAATAGCCCGGTTGAGATTTGCTCATAGCTGAACATTTAAATCAAAATTGCTAGTGACTGGATGCTATAATATCAAACAATGAAGTATGAGCCCAGCCTCGCTACAGAGCAGGAGACGTTACAGATTGGGCTAATGTCAGCAGATAGGGCAGATTTAGATCAGGAACAAGGGGACATAAAAGTGGTCCTTCTCTCTCTTTTACAGTTTGGGAAGGAGTAATTGCTAAGGCAGAATGCTCCTGCCAAATTTACATTGTTACTAACGTTTACTGCTTTAAGTTTCAGTTCTTCATCATCGCATGAGCCTGTTTTTTATTTGTTAATGAAGATAAAACCGATCTTTAGTTAAAACCCAAAACACATTTACTGAGCTCCTACTGTACAGTACGTATGCTTTAAGCAATAGGAACGAACAAGGCAGACAAAATTCTCTACCCTAGTGAAACTTATTTTCTAGTTAGGAAACAGAAAATAAATAGGAAAAAAGTACATCCCAACAAGAAAGGCCAAGGAGTTAAGGTAAGCAGTCCAGGGGATGAGGTGGAATGGGTGGAGTTATGGGGGTTTTAGTTATGGCTGACAGGGTAGGCACTCCTGATGAGATGATTTAGGAATGGAGACCTGGAGGTTGGCAGGTGATGACCCATGTGGTCATTGTGTTTTATAACCATGGGCAACAGCAACCTTAAAAACCCTAAGACAGATTATGATTGGCATGTGGGACAAATGTTGGCGGCTACTGTGTGACGCCATCAGGAATGGGGACAAGGAAGGAAAGCTGGGTACAGACTGTGACTTTGCAGGCCAGAGTGAAGATGCTAAACTTTGGAGCTGAGCAAACTGGGAAGCAACTATGGGTGCGAGGAGGCAGAGGTACAAGCTCGTGAAGACTGCTCTGAAATCACTCCTGCTACGGCACACAGCAGGCAGAAGTAACAAGGAGATGCCTGGCCTGTGCAAGGCACAAGCCCAGACTCTGACGACTAGCTGCACAGTTCCTGTGGGGTTTTACTGGTGTCTGACTGTTGTTATGGCACAAGTGAATAGGCAAGGATATTCACAAAATGTAGAATAGTCACAGACTTTCTTAAAAAGATTACATAGAAATGCTTGAATCTGCTATAACCTTTTATTTATGAAATGTTGATATATGGAGACTTTACTTTAGTGGAAAAATTCCTGTGTCTCTGGTTTATCTTCTGAGAAACTACAGGATTACATTTTTATTTTGAATGCTTAAGCATCTCCACTTCAAAATGATTGTAAGGGTATTTTTTTTGTTTTTTTTTTTTCGGAAATCAAACTGTCTGTAGAGAAGAATCCAGTATAGTTTTAGGATATTAAACAAATATAGTCATCACAATATTAAAAAGCATTTTCTTGTGTTGTTCTGATTTATAGAAATGCTTTTCTGTTAAGTCCTAAAGGAAAGTTAAAGCATTTGTTCTAAAAATTTGCATTTAATGATGATGTTAATGATATGTTTTGAACATGTGCTGTATTCTAAAGAAGCTATTATCATTAAAATTTAGTATGCAAGAACAAAGAAAAGGTGCTATATTGAATTTAATAAATAAGCATGTCTGCAAATTTTATTTAGTAAATTTATCCAACTTAAATTCTCCTTTTTTGACATGAGTAGAGTTGAAAATGCCCTGTAGTTTGTACTTCACTAGGAGTACATATTTTCATATCTGTACTTATGTATGAGATCTTTTACTTTCTTGTGGCAAATGTTCTTTTGGGAAGAGGTGGGTATCAGTCTGAACAGTCCTGATCCCTATGGATTTTTATGGTAGCTATTTTGTCTGGCATTCAGTGCTTGTGAAACCTAGGGACTGTTTGTAGGGGGTGAATTGTTGGTCTTTCCTAATTTAGTGCTTTCCACATCTACTTGACTTTCAGTTATCATCTGCTTTTCAGTAAAACTCAAATTTAAGGCATTTGGATTTCCTTGCTTTCACTTATGGGAAAACACTGAGAGGGTGTGGGTAGATGTAGAACCTGGTTCTGCATTTAAGCCCTTACATCATTCAATAGCATCAGTCACTGCTCATCTTTGTACCATTTGAACCAGTGCCCTATGGCTGCTCTCATTTCCTGCTGCTTTTGATGTGGGAACTTGCCTATGTTTTGTCATTGGACTTGGAATTACACTTTGTCTTCTTTTCTCAAGGCAACATTTAAAACTTGGTACCCTACACTTTCAGTAGATGTCTTTACTCTTCAGTTTTTCAGATGGGGAGATATTGGACCCATGATCTTACATGTTGCAGTTCTATTTTCCGTGGTGATGGTAGTCTTTAGGGTGCAGACTAGGTGCTTAATGCCATAGTGGTGACCACTCTGGCATTAGTGTCCTTATAGTGCAGCTTCAAGAAACTTATTGAACCTCCTGCCATGCAAGTACACAGCAAAGGACATTCATTGATGAGAAGATATGGAGACCTTACTAGATACTAAATCTGCAGGTACCTTGATCCTAGACATTCTGCATTTCTGTTTGCTTTAATCTCAATTTATTGAATTTTGTTATAGCAGTACTTTCTTTTAAACACTCACTTTCCCCTGCTATCCATGGCTCTTTCTAATTAAAAAGAGTAAACACTGCCCTACTATTGATACTGAAGAAAAGTGGATTTGTGTTTCCTCTTTATCTGGACACCTATGAGCTCACAGAAATGTTAAAAACGAACAAGGAATAACCATGAGTTAATTTGTCCACATAAGGTTTTGCTCTTTTCCAGCATCAGGACAATGCTCTGTCGCATTCAAATCGGCCACACTGAAGTTGTGTCAACCTGCTGGTGTCGTTTCCTAAGCACTTGGAATGCATTCCTGTCAAGGGAGAAAATAGAATTCTTTCCATCAACTAGAAATTCAAAGTGGCACTACGGCTTGCGAGTCATCTAAAATTAACTTAATCAAGAACACACCACAATTTTATGTGGAAAAAATTAAGCCTCAACTAAAGGGTATAAATGATGATCTTCCTAATTAGAGAGACATTTCCTGTTTCTTGGGAAGAGATGACTTAATAGTGTGAAAACACCACACTTCTTGAATTAATCTATAAACACAATATAATTCCAATCAAAACAGCAGTTGTTTGTTCCATGTGCCAGGAAGAAGAATTGCTCAAGCTAGACTTGAAAATAGTGAACAGTGGATATGGGGATGACACTTGGTTGCTGTGTTCACTGCTGAGAAATTGGTCAGGAACAGACAAACTGATCAACAGAATAGAAAGGTCAGAAACAGACCTGTGTGATGTGTATAAACAGTTTAAAATAAAGGAAAGACCACAATTGGTGGGGGAAAAGGTGGGTTATTTTGAGGATGCTGGGAAATTTGTTTTGGCAACTGCAGAAAAGTTGAGTTGAATTGTAACTAATACAGCTCTTCATCTGGTTGTAACAGAAAATTATATTGCTAACCAAAAAATATGCAGCATCTAGGGATGGGGAAGGATTACTAATAAAACTTCAAAAGAACAAACTGTAAGGTGAGTATTGATGAATCTAGTTATGGCAAATTGATAGTGTTGATTAATGAAGGATAGACAATGTTAAGAGCTACCAAAATTAGAGAACCTGTATGGTCTCAATATTAATGTCTGAAAAAAGGTGACTATTCAAGCTTCATGAAGAATATTTCCTGATTAACAAGGAAAGCAGCAATCTCAATAGCAACACAAAGAATACAATAGGCAATAGGCAATCTATAACATAGAGATGCTAATAAACAAACAAAACTGAAAGATCACAACCATATTAGAAGGTGATTAGTTAATTGATAACCTTAAAACTTCTAAACTGAAACAACAGACAGTGTCATTATATAGGTAAATGTTCAAACTTGTATGGTTCCAGATATGGGCAGGGGAAATGAGACTGTCACACCTGTTGATGGGAACTGGAGTTTGGACAGCCATTTCTCCAAATATGATTATATCTATCTCAATAACCAACTGATTGTAAGAGTATATATATATATATACATATATATGTATGTATATAAAACTATCATGTAGCTTAGTGCATTTGCAGCAATGAGATTAGGCAATAGACTCCATGTCTGTCCTAGTAAAGTGATGGATAAACCATGTATAGTTGTGTACCATGGGCAAGGGTGATAGTGGATGGATAGATAAGAAAATAAATTTCTGGGTTTAATTACTAACAAATTCAAATCAACATTTGTGCAAGAGAATAATATGCAAAACATTAAAGATAGAATACCTTTGGGGAGGATATTAGCATTTCAAAATAATTAAATACTGTATTGTATTTGAGGAGGTCAGAGCTGAAAGTGGCCAAGAGTTTAAAGTCTCTGTGTATAGATATTTTTATGTTAAGCAAAACTTAAGATAACATTGGAGAAAAAAATCATGCTCATAGCTACGAATTGAAATATAAAAGAAACTAGTAGGAGTCTCTGGTAATATCTAATTATGAGCTGCGTTTAAGTGGTAGCAAGGAGTTGTGGAGCAGGCTACTTGTGGAAAATAAGGTGAGAAGAGAAAAGGGAAAGTTTCAAAGTCAGTGGGGCAGGGTACTCTTTCCAAGCTATTGGTTAAGAGCACTTGGACTAACATTTTTCATCAATTCTCTCTTTCATTCTACCCCTTCTCTTTCTCTCTCCATATATATGTACATATACCCATACCCATACACACACACACACACACACACACACACACACACACACACACACACACACATTTCTGAAATCCCAACTCTTAAAGAGCAAAGCTTCATTGGGCTCATAGTTTTGGGCTTCAGCCTGTGATGGGTTGGTACTGCTTTGGATAGCGGTAGCATCACAGTGAGAGCCTGTACCAGAATAAAATCACTCACCAGTGTGGAGAGGCAAAATGAGGAAGCAGAATGGACTAGGGCCCCTCTGTTCTGACAGAGGGCACAGCATCATGATCCGAGGACTTCCCAGTAGACCCCCATGTCCTCAACACTTTCACCATTTCTCATTACCCCCAGTAGGAACTGTGCCTCCTAAACAAGGCCTTTGCAGGGGGTGTCAGAGAGAAACTGTACAACCATTCAGTTAAAATACGTGGTGAGGATTTGAGACAACCCCAAGCTTGAAGACCTGAGTTTGTTCTTGGGGGACCCATAGGACAGAATGAGAGAACCAACCCCCACAGTTGTCATCTGTCCTCCACACATGCACACTCCTGAAGATAAGTAACTAAAATTAAAATGCAATTTAAAAAGTCAAAATGCTATGTAAATTCTACAACACTGCTGAAAACCATAAAGTCGTAAGTCACTGAGGAATTATGGGAAGTCAGTAAAAGTGATGCAGATGAAGTTCTGAAAATGTGGCAAAAGTTAGAGAAACCAGGAAAATTAACTACTTCCTCAGGAATACTTCATTGTAGCTGCATGCTGCTTGTTGGTTCCCAGCTGCTTAGCCCCAAAACAATCACACAGAAACTGTATTATTTAAATCACTGCTTGGTCCATTAGCTCTAGCTTCTTATTGGCTAACTCTTACGTATTAATTTAACCCATTTCTATTAATCTATGTTTGGCCACGTGGCTGTGGCTTACCGGCTAAAGTTTCAGCATCTGTCTCCGGTGGGGCTACATGGTGTCTCTTTGACTCCACTCTTCTTTCTCCCAGCACTCTGTTTAGTTTTCCCCGCCTAGCTCTGTTCTCCTATAGCTCTGCTATAGGCCCAAAACAGTTCCTTTATTAACAGCATACAGAGGGGACTCCCACATTACTTAATCTACCAAAACTGATTCCCAGAACACATTTAAAAACACAGAGTCACTTATCCAGGAATAAATTGAACAACACTCAGTCTTTTGAGGTAAAAACTTGAGAATGAGAAGAAAGGCCCATGAGCAGCTAGCTCTTGGAGAGGGAACAACAGCAACTATTGTTTTTACCCTGTTGGGGTTGTATTCTTAACTGTATGTGGTAGTTAAAGTCATGAGCAAATTTTTCTAAAAAGTGATGGTAGAGAAATTAAAACTGTAGGCCTAGGAGTCTGAAGTCTACAAGAGTAATAGATGTTCTCCACCTCTGTGAGCCAGTTAGTGCCATTTTCTGGTCTAGAAAAAATTTTATTTTACACCTACCTAGTCCATTGATTTCCTTTAGGAAGAACTTTTATTATGAAAGAAAAATCACCATTAAGTTTTTTTTTATTGATTTTTATTGAGCCCTACATTTTTCTCTGATCCCCTCCCTGCCTCTCCCCTCTCCTTCAATCCTTTCCCAAGGTCCGCATGCTCCCAATTTATTCAGGAGATTTTGTCTTTTTCTATTACCCATGTAGATTAGATCTATATATGTTTCTCTTAGGGTCCTCATTATTGTCTGTGTTCTCTAGGATTGTGATTTGTGGGCTGGTTTTCTTTGTTTTATGTTTAAAAACCACTTATGAGTGAGTACGTGTGATAATTGTCTTCCTGGGTCTGGGTTACCTTACTCAAAATGCCCCTCGACTGAAGAATGGATAAGGAAAATGTGACACATTACATGCAAAAAACAAAAAAAACCCAAAAAAACCCCAACATCTTGAATTTTGCATGCAAATGGATGGAGCTAGAAAACACCATTAAGTTTTAATAAATGAAAATATAGGTTTTATAAAATAATATAATTCCAGAAGTGTCTTTTAATTTGTAAATCTAATTGTGAAATTATCTTATATTTTCATAAATATTTTGATGCTAAATTAGGGGACAAAGGTGTTGGGAATTAACTAATTTAGCATTAGTTAAGGCTCCATGCTGATCCTGCATATGAGTAGTTACTGTAGATACATACCTTTGTGGGCCCCAGAATGAAATAAACATAGGTAGCTGCCAAAGTGGGAGGAAGACAAACCCACAGGTCCTCATCCTGGTCCATGATGGGCAAGGTCACATGGATTGTAAACACTCTCAGGAGGGTTTGGCCCATGGGTTGAGTAAGTAAAAATGAAAATGCTCGTCCAGCTGCCCACTAAAGATTTTTGTGTTGCTAACAGCCTGGTAGGGAGTCTTTGCCTGTATCTGCTTTACATTGCTGAAGTGGGCCTCCCACATTGCTTCTTTCTGTGCTCACACCTGAGATCTCCACAGGCTGGCTGGTCATGACAAATCAGGAGCCTGTGTTGCCTAAATTAGTGACATTAGAGGTCCTGGGGCTTCAGTTAGGAGGAGGAGGAGGCTGGGTTTGACCTGGGAAGCCATGAAGTTGTCTGGTGTTAGAGGGTGCTGTTCTCATGCACCTGTGCACGTGGTCCATTGCCTCATCCAACTTTACAAATCAAATGCAATAACTTGAGAGATAACTGTTTTTCTTAGATCTTTAGACCTTTCCTTGGATCATTCACGATAGTGACTTCAGGGTACAAATCCCATATGTAGGACTCTTGAGCACGGAGGTCGTGCGACTCCACCAGTTGTATGCTCATGAATGCTGATACAGCTATTATTATTATTTTTTTTAATCCTCTCCAGCACTTCCAGCTCTCCTTTTGTATGAGTCCCTTTTCTGCTGTTGTGATAAAAAAAAAAAACACCACGACAGAAAGCCACTTCTAAAAGAGTTTATTTTGACTTTTGGTTCCCAAGGGAGAGTTCGTGATGGTAGTGGAGGCATGGCAGCAGGAACCTGGAGCAGGCAGCTGACACAGCTTATCTTGAACCACGAACAGGAAACAAGAGGGTAAGCTGGAAGTGGGGCAAGGCTATGGATTCTGTCCCCAATGACATACTTCCTCCAGCAAGACTGTACCTTGCCGGTTACCTCACCAAGCAGTATCGCCAACTGAGACCAAGTTTTCAAATACCTGAGCCTATTGGGGCCACTTCTTCAACTCCTGATATGGTTCTTATATGTGTGTTTGGGATCTTTTCTGGATGTCCAAGTTTTGTATAGAAGTTCTAAACATTTTGGAGAGACTCAAAGAGATCTAGACTCTACTCTTCAAGAGCCACTTGCAAGTCAGTTAACTCATTCTCTCCCCACCTCTATCTTTCAGAAAGCCTAAGACAGGATGGATTTTTGAAGACTACCAGACTTGAGTTCGGGTTCCACGTTCTCAATTGTTGGGTTAGATCCTGGATAAGCTGTTTAGCTTTTCCAAGTCCTGTTTTCCTCAGGTCAAGCATTTAGAAGGCAGTGTAGCTAAAGGTATAGAGTTTGGAGCCACTCTACTTTGTTTAAGACCCTAACTGCAGTCAAGTCTTGAGCCTCTTTGTGATTCAGTTTCTTCCTCTGCCTGATAGGCTTGCCCTAAGATTGAGGGAGTCTAAATACAAAAAGTACTCAAGTGACTTACCATAAAGGTTCAGTAAATATTAGCTATTAATATACATCCACTTATTGGCAAATGGAAATTAACTATACTTTTACAGGCATAGCATTTTAATCTCACGGGAGTACTTTAGATGAATACCTATAAATGTGACAATTGCTAGCTGCTTGATACGGTGACTGTCACAATGTGTTACCTTGATAAATGTTAGGAAGCATGCTAATCAATAATTATAACCAGGAAGTTGATCATGAGAAAAGTGTCAAGTTCAGAGCAGTGTGATAGCAATGATAGGGGTTGGTTTACTGGGAACTGAAAGTCATACAAGAAACATTTGAGATCTTTTCCTAGATCTCTCAGAATTTCATCCTTACACCCGTTGAGCATCATAGAGCTCAGACAGCAGCTTGGTCTTTCTATATCATTTAATCTGGAAAGAACTGAAGCGTGTTCTATGTCTCATGACCTTTCTAATTTATCATCCCTCCCAAGATTTCTATAATTTCACTCTCCAGAAGGGAAATTCCTTTTCCTTATGAGCTGTCCTTTTTCAACCATGTGTCTGCTAATAGGAAAAGAAATGGCAGAACTCAAGTCCCCCAACAGAAAACCCCATGGGAATGCAACTTGTTGAATTTTCGAAGTATTTTAGGGCATCAGAAGAATGTTTCGTTATAGGTATATAGCATATTGAAGAATTATAAAACTTAATAAGACTATCTGAGTTCTGTTTGATCCTCTACAACTCTAGTCCTCTGTCCTTTGCTTCTGGGCATCACCCTTGAGGTGATACCCTCCCTAGTCTTACGGGTCTTGTTTAGGAAGTTTGTAAGATGTTTTCTGATTTATCCTATAGCAACTTAGACATTTATCCAAGTGCTCAATTCCACAGTCGTCTTGTCATAATAAAATTCATCACCCTGAGAGATGCTTCATTGTTACAGTTGCTAAAATGAGTTTTTGCATTTGTTCTGTATGTTTCACATACAGTTCTTTCATTTACTAGTTTATTTAACAGCTATCTACGGAGCACCGTCTATGGTTTAGGTACCAGGACCTCAGGCAGACAATTGGAGTCCCTGAATTCATGGGAACATACTTAAAAAAATTAAAGCTTGCCTATACATGATTATGGGCACCTTGTCTTATGACTCTAGTGTTTAGAAGGTGCTGGGGCATTTTGTTCAAGCCCAAGCTCATACAGCACACATTAGAAAGTTCCTGCTGGAAGCCGGAGTTAGAGTTTAGCAATTTCCCACTCACCTCTTCGTCTTCCAACTAAAGTCAGAGAGCAGGTCATGGCTCTGGGGAGATATGGCTGGAAGGTGACTCTCAATGACATCCAGGACCTAGCATCCCACCCTGCTTTCGCCACTTTTCTGATGAAGCCAGGCAGTAACCATAGCAGAAAGAGCTGATTGACGTGATGAATGAGTGAAGAGAGTGAGTCATGGTTACCAAGAATAAAAGCGCTGAGTGGCTGATGAGGTACAGAAATAATTAGTAACACATTTAAAATTGCTGACACTTCTTAACCACTTTCATCTGCTTCTTTGGTGTGCATTGTAGGCAACTTGGTAATTTCATATTTGGGAAAGTGTTTCTCTTTCCCTGGTCTGATCCACTACTTTTCTTCAAACTTCTTTGAGAGACAAATGTTCTTTGATAGACAAGTAGAGGGAGGAGAGAAAGAGCTTTGCAGATGGAGAACCCTCCATAAAATGGCAGATAGGCAGAAGGAACTTGACTTTGAATTACACACATACCTATGCACATGCACACAGACACTCACACATACACACACACACATACACTCACTCACTTTACTTCTTCCTTAGAAAGAACGAAGTTGGTCATGATCCTTTAGTTTGTGATTTCTCTCAGAGGATGAACAAAGTTGCTCAACAAATCTAAAGGCCGAGCCCATCTTGAATATCTACTTGGCTATAAGAGGGGGATATATGTAGGGGATATAAGAAGTTGAGGAATAATGAATGCCACAAGATATGCTATAAAAAGTAGCTCATCTCTCACCAAAATATTTTAACATGTATTTTTGATTTTGTCCAGAGCCAAGGTCCTCAACAAGAGTCAGTAAGTACTCGAGCAAACAGGATTTAAGACAGAAGGGTAGTGGCCATTAATTAAGCACAGCACTTTTGCACAGCCTCACAGTGTGGATTCTCAAATGCCATCTCCCCTGACTTATTCACTTTCTTAACCAAGTCAGGAACTAAGGACTTCAAATACAATTTTGAAGAGTATTCTTTTTTCCTTTATTGGAAGATGAAATATTGTTTTCTCTTTCATGAATGTAGTTAGGGGACAAACTTTACTGTTCAATACAGAAAAATAAGCCATCTGGGAAGAAAGATTTCTTCCTTCCTTCTTTCTTTCCTTCCTTCCTTCCTTCCTTCCTTCCTTCCTTCCTTCCTTCCTTCCTTCCTTCTTTTCTCTGTTCCTTTTTTTCTTTCTTTTCTCTTTTAGTTTAGTTGTTATCTGTTTGTGGCTCATGCTTGATCTTTGTTTTTCGATCTAAGCCATTATTTATAGTTTGGGATGTTCTCCACATAGGTATAATTAATATAAAATTTTGTAAGCAAAATCAGAGCTGATATTTTACAGCTAAGTTCAGTGTTTCTTAAGAATTTTGATGGGTTCTTAAAATTCTTTGTTAAGATTTGTTAAATTGCTAATCCTTGTGTAAATAAAGAAATTCTATCCCCAAACTGATTCACTGATTTCTGAATTTGCCACTTGAGATTTTGTGTTTGGATCCCTATGTCTTTTCAGCCCGTCTCTAGCAATGCAAGGTTAATGTTGATACAGGAACCTGTTTCTCCCACGTGGTTAGAACTGGTACCATCACTGCTGAGCTGATTGTGTGCCTCCCTTCCCTGCCTACCAGGATTAATGTGAGCACAAGACCAGAACTGAGATAATAAGAGCACAAACAGTGCTGAAGGACATGATGGGGAAATTCCCCCCCCCAGCATCTATTAGATCAGAGAAGATGAAACCAGAAACAAAAGGTAGCTCTGAGTAATACAATGGGGACAGACCTCTGCTCCATTGCATGCTGAATGAGGACAGGCCTCCTCACAGTCTTATCCTGGACTTGTAGTTAGAGAACCCAAGGTATTTCCTTACAGAGTAAGCTGAATTTGAGTTGGACTTTCTGTCATTGCTATACAACAGTTCTGATGTAGGCTTTTTCTATTATCTTCTAAGACAAAAATATTCTGTTCTGCTTTGGTGGTGCCTTGTCCGCATGTAAACCCTCGTTCATCTTACCCTCGTTGCTCACACTCATATAGACATGGTCCAATATTTTGCTTTCATGGCATTATTTTTAACATGGAGAATAATTTTTCTAAAGGTTTATTGATTGTTAGAGATTAGGTTGGTTTAGTAAATTAGTGGTTGTAGTCTCCTCCAATATCCATGATTTCACTAATACTGAGTAGTTAGCTCAGTTTCTTTCTTTATCAGATAGAATCAATCTTACTGTGTAGATCTGGCTGGCCTGGAACTTCTGTGTAGACCAGGTAAGCCTTGAACTCATCGAGATCTACCTATCTCTGTCTCCTGAGTGCGGGGATTAAAGTGAGTGCCTTTTGGGAGTCTTTGAATTAAAGATACAAGTGTTAGGTAGATCCAATGTTCATAAATTTTCAGTACTATTTTTCTTTAAAACTTGTTATGTCATAATTAATGAAAATTCATACAATTATATTAATTAATAATTAATTGTAACTACTGCCAGTTGTCCTAGCCACTCAATTTCCTTAAAGGAAAGTACGTGCAAACTGAAGTTAGCTTTGGACTTGATGAAACTAAGCTTCTTTTTAGAAATTAGCTTCTTCTTCGACAGTGTCATACATGTGTATAGTGATACAGGTCCCTCTCAATTCCTCCCAAGTACCTCCCTCTTAATTCCCTCCCACTTGCCACCAAGATCACCTCCAAGCAAGTCTCCCTCCCACTACCATATCTTTTGTTTTTGTGGCCCACTGAGTCTAACCAGGGGGTGGGTATGGAGTTTTCTATGGGACCATGAACAACTTGCCAGTGGCTTCCCACTACTCAAGACAATGGCTCTCCTGCTCCATGCCTATCAAGGAGGCAGTAGCCATCAAAGGGCACACATCTGTGTGCTTGAATTTGTGTGTACATCTGCTCTCATACAGAATACCATTAAGTTCTGTTTCAGTGAAAGAGTGGGCTATCACAGATTTCACATGGTACTTACAAACTATTGGGGCACATTTCTAGGTATGCTAATCTATGGAAATAAGGTACAAATGTAAGTGTGTGTGTGTGTGTGTGTGTGTGCGTGTGTGCACTTGCATACGATGGTCAGGGGACAGCTTGCAGGAGTTGATTCTCTCCTACCGTGTGGGTCCTAGGGACGGAATTCAGATCATCCGGCTTGGAAACAAGCGCTTCAACTCTCAGAGTCATCATGTTTTGTCATTTTTTAAAAAATCTGATATATTTTATAGTTGTTTGTCTTGACAATGAACAAAGGAACATATGGAATATTTTTTTTCGAAAAGTTGTACCACTCTTTTTACATGCCACAGAGAACTAAGGAGAAAACGTTGTCTTTGTATCCACTCTTTAAATATGAAATCTTACCCATAATTAAAAAATTGATTTAATAAAAAGTTGTTACTTTTTTTGTTTGTTTGTTTTGTTTTTCTGACAACTAATTGACTCAGCTATGGTTTCAGTTTATACTACAACCAGTTTTTCAGGCTGTTTTCACCGAAAATATTTGCAAGAATTCCTGAGTGTGAAAGTGTGGTACTAGATGATGAAGAAGTTTACAGAGGAAAAGCCTCCAACACTAAGTGCTCAGCTTTCTACCTCACTCTGTTTCATAGCCTAAGGCTTGTCATGTTGAAACCCAAAGATCTGCTTTAGAATGAAGCTAAATATAGAAGGTAGGGCTGCTCAGTTGGGAAATGCACACACAGCAAGGCACAACATTTTAATTTTACTTTTAATACATTGTCATATACTTTTTTTAACCACACAGTCTTGACCTAATCACTTATATCTGCTGTTTCAAAGAGAAGAAAGAACACCAAATGACAGTATCTCTCTTTGCATCATTACTTTTGTTTTATCCTGATGACTCCACAAATCCCTGCATTAAATTGAAGAGTCTACGACAAGAACAACACCTAAGAGAAAAACGTTCTTTAGCTAGAAATTTCCGCATTCTCAATATAAGAAAATAAATTTCTATGTAAACTATTAGATATGCACTGCAAATTTTTCTCCTTGGATTATTATTATCTCATTATTCTCTCTCTCTCTCTCTCTCTCTCTCTCTCTCTCTCTCTCTCTCTGTGTGTGTGTGTGTGTGTGTGTGTGTGTACGTATGTGTGAGCACTGTGAACTTGGCTAGTGTTAGATATCATTTTATAGAGATAGTACATTTCTCAAAGATGTGATTCCGTTCTTGGTTCTATTGGTCTTGATTATTTCATTAATTAGGTTTTTTTTTTTACCCAATTAATCAAACATGTGGAATTCTGATTCTGTTGAACATCTTGTCATCATTTTTGATTTTTTTTCAGGGCTAAAAAGAACATTAACTCACCCAGCTACAAACTTCAATAAGCTCTCTATTTCTCTAGGTCACTGATGGCAAATGTTGAACAAATTTACATTTGGGATTTTCTATTCATTTCCCGCCTGGTTGACACTGAGCCAATGATAACCGTTCAAGAGCCATGCAGCTCCTCATCATTTGCGTGACCCTGTCTGCGTTTCCAGTTCACTGATAGCTCTATCCCATGGCGCTAAGTCAAAGCCTTGCCAGAGTCACAAGAGAACCCCAGATTACTCTCCCTCCGCCTTTCAGGCGCATCTTTTTCTGGAGAATCAGAAAAAGGGTTTTCATTGGGCTTATTTCAGTGCTGATGAAAACTGTTCCTATATACTGGAACTTGAAATGCTGTAGAGGGAGAACATACAACTTAAGGAGAAAATACTCTCTAGATAAGAGTTTCTCTCAAATTCTCAGATTTAATATTTATGGTTGTTAAATTGTGCATGATAAAAATGATCACTGACTACTTTGAAGAATTAACCTCTGGCCCAGCAAAGGGTCGCCTTGCATTGGTCGGCGACAAGAGTGCTACATCCTCTTCTGAAAACCCAGCTCTCCTGCCTGTTGCCACCCAGAGCCACATATTCTTGGGCAGCGTTTCTTGCCCCGACCAGCTTCATCCTGTGAAAAAGTGAAGGAAAATAGACAAAATCCTGTTTTGCCTCAAATGGAAGGCATTCCCAACTGTTGCATGTGATAAACTACATACAGGGTGTTTTAACATTTGAGACCATTTCATTATATACTAAATAATAATAAATTAAACAATTCCCTCCTTAAGATACACATTTCCCAGTTCCAAAAATTATAATCTCTATTTTTGTGGCAATGGCAATGGTTTAAAGATATAAACATTAATGAATGTGTAATATAGTGCAATAAATTAAGATTGTTTTCTTGCTGTAAATTGGATCATGGAGAAATAAGATACTTAATTCTGATGACCCAGGGCAAGAACTGTTTCCGTCCAAATTCCTCCATTTCCTTCTTGGTGTTGGAAACTGATAAGAGGCCCAAAGAATGAATATTTTGATTTTCACACAAAACAAAAATAGAAAAAAGCATCCTATTGTACTTTTGTTAAGAAATTATGTGGAATTACTTTTAAGTCATTCAATTAGTTTTTTAAGTTAATACGTTATTCTTTCGGATTTTGTTACATTAATGTGCATGTGTACTATATATCCACATATATGCAGGGGACACATTTCCTTGGTGACAGTAGGAAGCACTTGTTAATCATATCACTCAAATACAATCTCTTCTAGTTCTGTTTTGGAGGAAATTACTATTTGAATGGTTAAAACGTAAGCAAGAGGTGGGAGAATTGCTCATTTAATTTCTATTTATTTATTTATTTATTTATTTAATTATTTATTTATTTTACCTTTTGGGGAGGACAGGGTTTCATAGTGGAATCCAGGCTGATAAACTTGTGGCTGTAGCCCTCATTCAGCTTGGTGGGTTCTGGGATTACACGAGCGAGCTATTTTTCTGCCATCTTACTTTTCTTTCTGTTGCATGAAAGAGGGGGCTAGTGGAGACAGAATTGTTTGGGGGGGCACCGAGAAAGGGAACTTTTAGAACCAGGCATCTGATAGTACGCTCACACTCCATCCATTGAGTGTTTATCACGTGCCTTCATGTTATAATTTATAGCAGTGGAAGATTAAGTAGTGCTCATTCTCCTCATTGGGGTGTGTGTGTGTGTGTGTGTGTGTGTGTGTGTGTGTGTGTGTGTGTGTGTGGATATAGAGAGCACTGTGGGGAGACAGGAAGTCCTCAGACTGAGTAGACAAATCCTCTGTTCTACTGCTCAGTTCCTTCCATCGATAGGAAAGGGAAAGACTGCAGGGATTGTGGACAGCAGTAGTCACTGCTTTGCAATGCTAGAGACTTAAGTCAATTTTAATAGTTAATAATTTTATTATTTCTCATAATAACGAACTAATTAGAAGGAAAATAAGTTTCAATTTCCTCAGAGGTACTGAAGTTGGTTACTGAGTATGGTTTTGTGAGCTGGATATATGATCTTAATATTTATCACACCAGACTCAGTGTCCTTTTTGTTTTTTGCTCAAGATTCTCAACTCTCTCCAGCCAATGAAGGCCAGGATTGCCTTGCCAGTGTGTGTGTGTGTGTGTGTGTGTGTGTGTGTGTGTGTGTACATTCTAATGATGTATTTTCTTTCAAGTGATGAGGAGGTATAAGTTTCACAGCCTCTATTGCCTCTATGTGACATGACTTCCTCACAGCATGGTGGCCCTGGGGTAGCTGAACTTCTAGCTTTATAACTGAGGCTCCAAGTGTAAGTGCTTCAAATTACAATGAGGAAACTGAGGTTCCTTTCCTGACCTAACTTTAGAAACTGTACTTTATCACTTCTACTCATTTGGCTGTGACTCACAAGCCCACCTTCAAGAGGAAGAGTTCTAGACTTCCTACAGGAGAAATAGCACTATCCCATCGTAGATGACGGAATAGGAAATACCGCCATGACATCTTTGAAAAGTGTAAGCTATCGCTAGGTTCATAAATTGCTTTCTGTTCCATACACTCAAAATGGAACTAACTGATGTTTGACACATTCAGAATCTCACGCCTGACTTCCTCTCTGAGTTTTTCAGCAGGGTTTGGAACAGTCTTTTTGAGACTTTCCCTGGATGTTATGACAGAGGCTCTTAGCTGCCGTCCAATGTCCACTCTCATTCTAGGATGTTGTCACATTTAGTTGCCATGAAATCTCAGAATAAAGCCTTGACATCTACTCCAACCCACTTCTATGGAGAAAATTTTGTCTAAGAAGATTTAAGGACACAGGAGTGTCATGCGGCAGCTTGCGACAGCCTTGGTCAACCCTGTCTTCTCTGAATGATGCTTGGAGAAGCTTGTTTTTAGCTATAAGACAGAGCTAGCAGGGAAGAAAGCTGGAACGGCCAACTTCCTTGAGGCTTTTATGCAAGACAGGATAAAGCTACTCGTATTTGAATCCGTTGCCCATAGCCATTGCTAATTGTCATTGATATGGATTTCTGGCTCATTTTAGCCTGGATATGGTAAAACAGGACTCTCAGTTTCCTTCTTGGAACTTGGCCCTTTGCTTGGGTGCCTCCATATTTGGAACTAGTACTAATATCTACTTAGTTGACCTAAACTTAGTTGACCTAGGATCACCCTTTATTCTTACCTTTCTCTTGTGGTCCAAAATATTAATAAAGTGTACTGTTGACTTTTCTTCCTTGAAATACCCAATCATGTCTTATACCTTGGCACAAGCCACCATCATCTTTCCCTTAAACTACGATTGTATCTATGTCTCTATTGTTAATTTTTCCTTCCTTATAACCACATATACACACATACACACATATATGTATACAGACTCAGATATACATATATATGTGCACATACACACATACATACAGTCACAAAACTGCTGTTGTCAAAATGATCTGTCACAGTAGGGAAGGCACCCTATATCCTCACCTCATCCCTAGCCCAGAAACTGTCTTCAGGTGACAACCACTTACAAATGATTGTTTAGTTTCTTCCGAGAGGAAAAAGACGATTCTTGACAGTAGGCTGTGTGCCCAGAAGTACGTGGCAACAGAAAACGAATTCAGCTGCACCTTTGGAGGTTCATGTCTAGGTTTTTTCCTAAAAGAACTTTACCTTATTTTAGTTTCATTTTATTTATATATGTATATATTTCTCTTTTTACCCTACATGTTATTTTTGTATATGTATGACTTCCAGTTAGTGGTTTTGTGGGATTCCTGAGCATGTGAACACACAGATCTCTATTTCTTGTAGCTTCTCTTGGGCTTTTTTCATTCTTTTTGTTTGTTTTGTCCAGTTCTGATGTGTTAGTTTTTGTTCTATCTTATTATATTCTATTATTATCCCATAAAAGCCTACTTGTTTTCTCATAAAAGACAGAAAGGGAGTGGGTCCAGATGGGAGGGGAGTGGTGAGGAACTGGGAGAAGAAGAAGGAAGGGGACTGTAATCAGGACATATTATGTGAGAAAAGTGTATTTTCAATAAAATGAAAAGAGATAGATGGTAGATGCTAGCTAGATGGATAGACAGATAGAAAGAAATTCTGAGTTAAGTAGAATGCCACAGGATTCAGTTAAAGTTCTAGAAATATCATTAAAGCTGAAAAAATTAAAGCAACAAAGCATCCATGAAAAACTGTTGTGGGGAATGACTCTGATTAAAGTATGTCATACACTTGTATGATAATTATTTTTTGATATTTATTGAGCTCTACATTTTTCTCTGCTCCCCTCCCTGCCTCTCTCCTCCCCCCTTCAGACCTCCCCCAAGGTCCCCATGCTCCCAATTTACTCAGGAGATCTTGTCTTTTTTTACTTACTACTTCCCATGTAGATTAGACCTATGTAAGTCTCACTTAGTGTCCTCATTGTTGTCTAAGTTCTCTGGACTGTGGTTTGTAGGCTGGCTTTCTTTGTTTTATATTTAAAAACCACCTATGAGTGAGTACATGTGATAATTGTCTTTCTGTGTCTGGGTTATCTCACTCAAAATAATGTTTTATAGCTCTATCCATTTTCCTGCAAAATTCAAGATGTCATTATTTTTTTCTTCTGTGTAGTACTCTGTTGTGTAAATGTACCACATTTTCCTTATCCATTCTTTGGTTGAGGGGCATTTAGGTTGTTTCCAGTTTCTGGAAATACCCAAAAGTGGTATTACTGGGTCTTGAGGAAGGTTGTTTCCTAATTTTCTGAGAAATCGCCACACTGACATCCAAAGGGGTCGTACCAGCATGCATTCCCACCAGCTAATGTAGGAGGGTCTTCTGTATTTGTGTACTGTTTTTATTGTTTAAATAAAGAGACTGCCTTGGCTTTTGATAGGGCAGCCCTTAGGTGGACAAAATAAACAAAACAAAAGACTGGAAGAGAGAAGACAATGTGAGAGACACCATGTTTCTCTGGCCCAAGATGGACACTGGTTAGACTCATGCCAGTAAGCCACAACTCAAGTGGCGATACACATTAATGGAGATGGGTTAAAATAATATGTGAGGGTTAGCCAATAAGAGGCTAGAGCTAATGGGTCAGGCAGTATTTCAATGAATATAGTTTCTGTGTAATTATTTTGGGCATAAGCTAACCGGGTGCCAGGAATGCAGCCCTCTCCTCCTTACAACAACCAGCAATGCAGAAGTGTTCCCTTTTCCCCACAACCTCTCCAGCATAAGTTGTCATCAGTGTTTTTGATCTTGGCCATTCTTACAGGTGTAAGATGGAATCTCAGAGTTGTTTTGATTTGCATTTCTCTAATGATTAAGGATGTTGAACATTTCCTTACGTGTCTTTCAGCCATTTTAGATTCCTCTGTTGAGAGTTCTCTGTTTAGGTCTGTACTCCATTTTTTTTTTATTGGATTATGTGATCTTTTGGTGTCCAATTTCTTGAGTTCTTTGTGTATTTTGGAGATCAGACCTCTGTCTGATGCGGGGTTAGTGAAGATCTTTCCCATTCTGTAGGCTGTTGTTTTGTCTTGTTGACTGTGTCCTGTATGATAATTATTAAAAGCTAATAAAAACATAACCCAAAATCTCAGGTTCAGAAAATTGATTTTCCCCCCACTGCAGATAAACTACCAAAAGAGATTAATTCATGTTAACTAAATTCACATCAAACTAATGCAGAAATAAATTCTAAATAAGATTTATTTTTTAAAGATATTTGTATTTACAGATCTCTGTGTGAGAGTAAGCTGCGTGTGTGTGTGTGTGTGTGTGTGTGTATGTGTGTGTGTGTGTGTGTGTGTGTGTGTGTGTGTGTGTGTGTGCCCACAGAGGTTAGAAGAGGGCTTTGCAAGCCCTGGATCTAGCGTTACAGGTGTCAGTGAGCTGCTCTGTGTGGGTCCTCTGAAAGGGCCATCTCTCTGGCCCCCGAGTTAATGTTTATAATACAAATTGTATCTGGGCTAATTAATCAATAAAGAAGGGCACCACTGAGAGCAGTTGGTATGTGTGCTGGCTAACTTTATGTCACCTTGACACTGACTAGACTGATCAAAGAGGAAGGAAGCCTTACTGAGAAAAAGTCTGGGAGGCCTGTGGAGTATTTTCTTAATTAGTGATTGATTATGGGTGGGGCCATTCCTGGGCTGGTGGTCCTGTGTTCTGTAAGAAAGCAGGCTGAGCAAGCCATGGAGAGAACCCCTCCATGGCTTCTGCATCAGCTTCTGCTTCCAGGTTCTCATCCTGTTTGAGTTTTTGTCCTGACTTCATTTAGGGATGGACTAATGATGTGGAAATGTAAGCCAAAGAAACGTTTCCCAACTTGCTTTTGGCCATGGTGTTTCATCATAGCAATAGTAACCCAAACTAAGACACTACGGTTCCTTTAAAAAGAAAAATGAAGTTGCTAGCATGACTTTCCTGGCACTGTGAGTGGATACTGCATATGAGAAAGAACCACACAGGCTGTTATAATTGGTGTGTCTGTTTTAGGCTTCATATCAGCTTACGAAGCCTTGTCCCATGTGTATTGAAGACAAAAGAAAGACTTTAGGAATGGGAATTCAGCAATGAATTGTAAGCTATTTGTTGTCAGGGTAAATTAATCTTTCTTTTGCTTTAATCCTTTTGTATCAATTCATTCTCATTGAGCTTTCATAGAAAATGTCCTGTGTTTTTATATTATCATCCATACTACCTTCTTTTATTGCAAAATCTATAACATAAAGGGAATTAGTTTTGGTTATGTCTTTGAGAACAACAAGCACTGTGCTTCAGAATTATTTTTGTTGCTTCTGCTGATGATAATGGTGGCACTACATATATGCCAGACAAGAATAGTGAAGTACAGCCATACTGTGCCTACAGTAGAATTTCTGTCGGCTGTTTGGGCCCCTTGGGATCCTTGTTTTCTATGCAAAGCTATAGTCTCTGTGAAGCTATTTACACTGTGGGAAAACACTGTCACACTTTTGCAAAATAATAGAAGCTGTTTTTAGTATTCACAAGAGGCATGCTTCTTTTTATGTGTCAAAGGAGAAATAGTATTGAATGTTCTTAAAATTCCAGTTTCTTTATGATTTTGTTTCCGATTTCAAGCTGCAATTAAAATGATCAACGTCTACTATTACATTAGGCAGCTTTCCATCACTATGATGCAACATTTGAGATAATCAGCTTACAAAAGGGAACGATTTAAAGTTTTGGAGGATACAGTCCATGGTTAGCTGACCCCATTCAATGTTGGGCCTGCAATGAGTATGGTGGCAGGAAACACCTGATGGAGCATGTCATCTCCTGGCAGCTGGGAATCAAAGAGAATAGAAAAGGGAGTCCAGGTCCTTAATAATCCCCTCAAGGGCACATTCTCATATGAGTGAGGACTTGCAACTAGACCCCACCTCTTAAAAGTTCTACTACATTCTCAAAGTGCCCAGGACTGGGGACCAAGTGTTTACCATGTAGCCCTGTGGGAAACGCTTTTCCAAAGCACAGCATTTATGTAATTTGTATATACATTGCACATGTACCCTTTACGGTTAGTAGTTATCACACCTATAGTTGATACATACATCCTTTCCTTTGTTCCTGATTATCTCAGTCTGATTTTGGTCAAGCTACTTAATCATATTCACATCTCTGTTTCCTAATCTATAACATAGATACAATAATATAATTTTCCTCCTATAGTTATTTTGAGTACAGCAGGGAGAAAACATATAGATGCTTACGATATCACTTGCGGTTTATGCTTTCAATGAGCCTAGCTATTGCTAGGTATTATAGTCGCTATACACACAGACTATCACAGTTTTAATTTATTGATAGACACTTAGTGACCATTAAATTTGCTCCAGGATTATAACAGATCAATTTTAGGAATACAGCTGACCTTGGTCCTACCCTTCTGGCTCATACAGCAAAATGAGAAAGACAAGTCAGAACTAATTTCACAAATCAATACAAATTATTGCAACCCACAAGGCAGGACTGGAGTAAAGTGTAGGCAAGATAGAGGGTAAGGTGGGTGAAGATGGGGAACCCCTCAGATGGGTCATCTTCTGATGCTCAGAGAAGGGATGCTTCTCTGAGGAGATGGGTGGAATGTGGAAGAGGACAGGTCTGTTGATTTCCCTGCTGGGTGCTGTATCTCCAATGGCTCATCTTACTCACCAGATCCTCCTTGAAACATACTAAAAAATGGGACCCAGAAATGACTGAATTAGTTAAGAGCTAACCCTACAATAATGAATAACTCTAAAACACAAACTTCTAGTTAGGCTTTGAGTAATTTTTAATAAGGGCACATGAAGTTCATTTGGAGTATGAAAATGATATCAGATATTTTAACAGTGGCACCAGTAATTTATAAATATAGTAATCAAATCTGTCCATGCTGGGAATTGCAGTTATCTGGGTCTCTAAAAGTATGCCCTACTGAACTCTAGTTTTTAATTTTAAAGCAAGAGAAACAAATGACTCTAGTGATTTATTTTATAATAAAAAGGTACTTTTTTAAATAAAAATGAAAGCAGGGTATACAACTGTTGCAGAAGGTTCGAACTTCAGGAGTAAAATGGACCTCTGTTTTCTACCCACTGCTCCTGCCCCCATTTATCTCTCCAAACATACTCACTCAGTCTTATTATTACTGTTTTTGGTTGTAGAAAAACCAGCATAGATATTATGTATATATGAATGCTTAAATTATTTACATATTATGTGGTTATGAATACTGATAGATACTTTACATTTTCTCTTAACCCATTGAATTAGAGATCTGTTTGAATTACTGGACATAAATCTATATCTTATCTGTATCTTTGCACGCACATATATTTGTGTCCATGTGCATGGGTTTATGTAAGCTCACACATGTGTTGTTGCATGTGCAGGTGTGTGTGCATGTAGAGATCTAAGAAGGATATTGGGAGTCTTCCTCAACTAGTCTCCGTCTTGCTTACTGAGGTAGGGTCTCCCAGCTGGACCCAGAGCTCACCAACTGGAGCCAGTTTTACCAGCCAGTTTGCTCTTTGGGGTCTCTCTCTACCTTCCCAATACTGGAATGATAGATGAGCCACCATATTCGTTCTGCATTTACATGAATTTCGAGGATCTGAACTCCTTCATACTTGATTGGCAAGTGCTTCATCCACTGAGCCATCTCCCTACACCCATTTTTTAAAAATGGATGTCCAATGTTTTGTTCAGTGACAGTGGAACAGCATATTTTGCCATATTCTTATTGATAAATCTTTGAATTATCTTCCTAGTTATTGTTCCTGTAAGTAATTCTGTAAACATTTTAGAGTGTAGTACATCATTTTTAACAATGGGATTGATGTATCAAAGGATACTTATTTAGTGTTGATCTTAATCATTTACTAACAGAAGCTATCTAATATACCCCCATTAGAAAACATTTGATTCATCTGGATGGTGGTGGTGCACATCTTTAATCCCAGCACTTGGGAGGCAGAGACGGGTGGATCTCTGTGAGTTTGAGGCCAGCCTGGTCTACAGAGAGAGTGCCAGGACAGCCAAAGCTACACAGTAAAACTCTGTCTTGAAACTCCCCCTCCAAAAGTATTTAATTCTACACAATCTGTTTCACCACAACAACATTAGCAATGGGATGTTATAGAACTTAGAAGCTTACCTGTCTGGGAAGCTATAACTTTCATCTGCCTAACTTTAACTATGGAAGAATCTTCGCAGATCATTTTGTTTCTGGTTTTTGAATTGCCTACTTAAATGCTTATTTCTCTACTATTTTTTGGGGGGGGGAGGGCAGGGGAGAGGGTGGAATTTTTTCTTGATCATTTGTTCAGAGCTAATGTAAACCTGAAAATGAGTTCTTGATGGTCAAAACATGATCCACTTTCTTTTATTTGTCACGGAGTTTTAGTTGTTTACATTTTTGGCATTTTCTTTAATGGTTTTGTAATTTTGCATCATATTTAAGAAGGCTTTTCACATTATGAAATTATAGAAATATTTTTTCACATTTTACTACTTTCATGCATCCACTTTGCAATTTAAAAATCTTTGATCCATATGGGATTCGCTTTGGCACCAGAAGTCTTTTACTTTTCAAAATGGTGAGGTACATGTTGCCACACTACTTATTTAATGTGATGTTAACTATTGGTTAGTTCACTAATAAGGACACTGGCTCACATTTTAGGATCTGATGTAATGAAATGCAAAGCTTGGTGAGGACATCTTTTGTTCATTTTTAGTATATGGTTGACATCATAGGTCCACAATAGCGTACCTGAAGCCCTTGGAAGGCGTGTCTCAGTAGGGTCAGTGCCTTCGTGATCTCCACCTGTTTCTACAGGGCTGCACATGCTCAATGCTTTGATATGTCAGGATGTGGGGCTGTCCCCTCTTCTTTCTGGTGCCCACGGAAGCACCTGGTTTCTTGTTGTTGATCTGTTCAGGTCTCATTCAAACCTAAATTGTCTTATGATTCTCAGTCTCAGAACATTCTGTTACTTTGAACCTCTTCTCTTGAGAAGGACACATGGATGGGACTGTGGGGTAACTTTCTACAGTTTTCTCAGAGCCCTTTTCTATATAACTTACATGTAGCCATCTTTATTAGTGTGTTTCCTGGGCTAGCCTGCAGTTTAGGGATACTTGCATTTCTAGCCCCCAACTGCCACCCACAGACACTTTTCTCGCAGCCTATATGGTGGTCCTGCTGTGTTCAGACACTACGGCTAGGCTACTTAGATACTTCACTTCTGCAGTCTCTTGCATGCTTCCCCAACCCAGCCACAAAACCTTTAACCTACAGTTTGTCCTGCTTGCAGAGTATTCTGGGACCAGAGCCTAGCAGAATTGTCATCAAAGAGACCAGAGTGACTTCATCCAGCAACTGATGGGAGCAGATGCAGACTCCCACAGGCCAAACATTAGGAGGAGCTTGGAGAGTCCTGTGGAGGAGGGGAGGAAGGATCAGAGGAACCAGAGTGTTCAGGGACACCAGGAGAACATTGCCCACAGAATCAACTGACCAGGACTCATGTGAGCACACAGAGATCAGGGAGCCCGTGGGGGTCTGATTTAGGTCCCCTGTGTATATGTTACGGCTGAGTAGCTTGGTGTTCTTGGGATCCCTAACAATGAGAGCTGGAGTAGTCATCGACTCTTTTGCCTACTTGTGGGACCCTTTTTCCCCTCCTGGGTGGCCTCATACGGCCTTGATGTGATGGTACATGCCTGGTCCTATTACAGCATATTATGCTGTGTTTGGTTGATGTCCCTGGAAAGACTGCTCTTTTTTTGAGGGAGGGTGGATCTGGAGGAGAGGGAAGTTGGCGGGTGGACTGGGATGGGGGAGGAAGGGGAAACTGTGGTGGGGATGGAATATATGAGAAAATATATGATGTAATATATGAGAAAAGAATAAAAATAAATATGCTTTTGCACAGTTTCATATTTGGAAAAAAGAATTGAAGAACTACCTCCATCATTCAGCTTTATTTTTCTTTATATCAAGATTTTAGATTTTGGAAACAAAAAAAATTTCATGAATACTTTATTATTAAAATAGTTTTTATATTTTTTATATAAAATAGGAACTAATTAGGGAATTATGTTGAATTGATGATATTTTAATAATTTTCTTCTGATTTTAACTTAAAGTTATTCTGCTATATGAAATAATTGCTAATTTTATGAAATTATTAATTTTTATTTACTAAACATTTTCCAAAGCTAAGAAAATTTTATCAGGGTAGCTACCTGCAATTATGGAAGGTGATCTCTACACTTCTTAGATTTAAATGTAGAAGCCTGCTTGTGCTTGGGAACTAAATTATTCTGAGTGGTGTCATTTAGTATTCAAATGTTACCCCAGAGGAGAATTTTTTTATCTATAGAGCTGTCAGAGATAATTAAGATCATCAAAACACTTCCTCCACCATAATTTATTTTTGACTTGAAAGAATATAACATAGTGCTCACCCACTTGTCCTCAGTGAGTTATGCCCATATATGGATTGGATTCCCTGCTACAAAACTGAACTAAAGTATTTCTGCTAGGAATTCAGGGTAAGCTGTGTCCATTTGGGACCTTGTCCAATGAAATTTGTTTAGGGTAAATTCCAGAGATGAATCTCGATCGAAAACTTTTCACCTATTTGTATATGGTATCTTGATAGCCAGGGTGCCTGAGGATAATGTCACAGCAAGTTTCCAGTGGGGTAATTTAATTTGCTTAATTAAATAATTAGATTTATTTCTCATGTTGCTTTGGGGTAGAAGGAGTAGGGAAGGGGCAGGGAGGGGCAAAACTTTGTAAATTTGCTGTTTATTTTCTAAGCTTATCAATGTTACTTTAACTGTCTTATTCATCTAAGGTACTTTTGAGAACCAGGAAAACTTCCAGGACGAGAGCAGTCATCCATTTTACTCACAGAGGCGGCAATGTGAAAACTATGCTATGTGTTGTCTGTAGTCAGATTATGTCATTCTTCTGAAATTATGGCAGTCCGTAAGGATCCATTGCTTTGGAAACGCAGGGAACGCACATGCGTATGAGCATGTGCAACTGTGCACACTCACAGTTTAAAGTTTGGGCACAAGCTTTAAATTTAATTCTTTGTGACCTCTTAATTTTTAATGAGTGGAGCAGACATATAAAATTAAAAAGGAGATGAAGTATAAAAGAGAAATATAAAAAAAGACATTGTAGTTGAGAAATACAAAGACCACTTGAATATGTATATAAAAAATGACCCTATTCTTATAATTCAGTTGAGGAACTTGGGAACCGAAAGGGAAACGTGTTTTTTTGTTTGTTTGTTTTGTAGTATCTGAGTGGTAAATTGTACATTCTGTTGTAAAACTAAAAAAATATAAAGGTGAAAATCAAATGAAGTCAGCATTTTGTATTTTTAAATTATCTGTAATATTTCTTGTTAACAGCTCATTTGCAAAAATTCACGTTGACTCACATTGTTTAGCAAATATTTTTACCATCAGGAAAGTGAAGTTTTTCTTCTGTTTCTTAACTAAAATGTCTAGAAATTTTTTTATACCTTTCTTTTATATTTCACCTCGCTTTTGCAACAGTTTCACAATGGAAAGTAACAGTAGCCAACTATTTAAAACTTGAAGTAATTTTTCTATTTTCAGTTGTGGTCATGACCAGGAAAGCCAGCCACCGAAGGAATTACACTCTACCCATTACACGGTGCCATTTTGCATTTTACAAATGCTTTCTTGGCTGAAACACACACTTTTTAATTCTGATGCAAAACTTAAATCACTTGGTAGTTTGACTACGTGTTAGTGGAAAACTGAAGTACTGAAAAATTTATCTCCAGTTCCTCCATAGTTAAGGACCGAGTCTACAGTTTTTGAGAGTTTAAAGTGTAGAGTGAAACGTGTATATCTATGGCAATGTTAGAAGGGTACAGAAAAGAAGCCATAAAAAAGGAGTTTATTGGCAAGCAAGCCGAGCTGTCCTGGGGCCCACATCTGGGCTGGATTCACAGCCTGTGTAATCCACTCTGAGAATCCCCATTGAGTTACACAGGGCAGCAATTAGAGCCAAAGAAGCAGATCAATGCTTTCCTAACTTGACAGTTTTACAGTCATTTCTCCCGCCACACACACTCTTCTAAGCATTCATTCGCAGGTTTGCCAGTGAGAACTTTTAAGTATTTGAATATGTTTAAGTGTTCAGTTATGACAGCTAAGTAAATAAAGCTGTTGAGGTCTGTCTGTCTTGGCTGGAAGACTCCTAGTCTGACTTTCAAAACCAACGAGAAGACAGCAGCCTGTTTAAAGAAACCTTATTGTTGGAGATTGTTTAGTATTTAAAATACAGAAAAAAAAACTTCAGATGGAAAAAGTTTAGGTGGACAAGTAGAAAAAGTCTAGGAATAGGAGGCACCCTTGCCTAATTGAATGAACTAATGAAAGACTGCATCACATTGATGCCTGACTCTGTCAAATGGCTCCTGATAGGGCGGCTCCTCATCCCAGGATCTCACAGTCTTATGAGCAGAATAAACAACTCACTTTTACTTTACATGAGAAGACAGGTACTGACTATGTGTTCCGGCAACAGTGAGCATGGAGTGATAGATGCTTCTGCCTTTCTGGTGGCTGGGGTTAGATACCAGTCTGAAAAATCCAGGGCAGATAACAACTAAGCAAGCTTTGAAGCATTTGCAGTTGTCTAGAAAGCTGAGCAAGTGCACAGTAGCAAGAGTGGGTAGTACCTCCAAGAGGAGAGTTTAATGGGTGTGGACATTTAGCCAGTGTGAGGTGTGGAAGTGAGGGGCACATGGACCCAGAAGGTGGGTGGAGGACAGGTGAGGGAGTTCTTATCACAGCAACTCTCCTCTGCTAAGCTCTTTAACTGTCTGGGGTCATGGAGGCCTGAGAGCAGAGGTTCACTGCTTGCTTTCCTGCATGGTAGAGTCACACAGGGAAATAAAGGAACACTACAGAAGCCCAGACCCTGGCCCTTAGAGCCCTGGGAATGAGACCTGAGACAGTACTTTTCTCCATCTGCTTCCAGCGGAAGGAAGGCAGTGTTTCTCAAAAGACAGTCACCACGACCAACAGGGTTGGTGCTGCCTCGAAATGCATGTTTTCAGCCCAAAGTCTGAACGTACTCGATTCCAAACTTTGATGACTGCAGCAACTTACTTCACCAACCACTTCTTTGCAGGATAATTTGGTGCATACTAAAGTCTAAGCATAACTGCCGTGGAACAAAGCTACTTTTATTTCCCAGAAAAAAAATTTAGGAGTATGTGGAAATACTTCTAGTCCCTAGGATTTTACTTTCTCTCCTCCTACCTGGATTCCCCTTACGAGCACTCCTCTTCTTGGAGAGCCTCGGTGGATCCCTGTGTGAGACAGGAACAAGATGAACTTTGGCTGTAAAAACGGGGTGGAATCAGAGAAGTGCGAATTAGCCGTTCACCATGGAGGTTACTGGTTTATAAAGTAAAGAGGAACACAGTGACAAATGGGGTGTGCACTGACAATGAGGGTAGCAAGCCAGCAGGGTCCCCCGCACACTCAGAGGGAATGGAGAGTGGTTTAGAGGTGAAGAATAATTACTGGAAAGGGAAGAAGGGGAGAGGTTTTTAATATAGGTCTGAGATTTAGCTTGAGGTGCAGGCGGTGGGCATCTTCACATTAGACAGGAAGAGGCAGTGATTCCTCTCAGAGCCAGTGTTCAGAAGCTAATGCTTCAGTTTGCACTTGATCTTAACCACAAGGCTGAGAAGTAATCAACCCTTCATTCTGAAGGGCTGTCTTGGGTGCTGTGGGGGTACTCACTCACATTCTTGTTCTCTGTCTGGGCCAGTAGCCAGGAACCTTTCTCTCTGCCCACCACTGGGACAAGGGAAAATGTTTGTACAAACCTTTCCTTTCTGCCTCTCCCTCCCCAGTTCTTCTCCTTTGCACCCTAGCTCCCCTCCCCTCCTCTCCTCTCTTCTGTTTTTTTCTGTTTTGAGACACGTTCTCATCATATAGTCCTGTTTGGCCTGGAACTCACGTTGTAGACCAGGCTGTACTTGAACTTGCAGTAATCCTCTTGCCCATGCTTTACCATGCCTGGTCAGAATATTTCCCTTATTATGGGCTCAAACTATGGATAATATTAATTGTGGTATTAATTAATCATTAATTTAATCAATCAAAATTAATATAGCAACATAATATTGACTAAATTGGACAAATACAGGTGGTTCTTTCCTTCTTCCCACTTGTGCTGGCTACTTTATGCCAACTTGACACAAGCCAGAGTTATCTGAGAGGAGGAAATCACAATTGAGAAAAGTCTTCTATAAGATCCAGCTGTAGGGCATTTTTTAAATTCGTGATTAATGGGAGGGTCCAGTCCATGGTAGGCAGTGCCACCTCGGAGTTGATAGTCATGGGTTGTAGTAGGAGGTTGCTTGTTCATTTCCGTCCACTCAGACCTGAAATAATCACACAGAAACTATATTATTTAAAACACTGACTCTAGCATATTCCTAGCAAGCTCTTACATATTAAATTAACCCATTTCTATTATTTTATATTTTACCATGAGGTTTGTGGTCTACTGGCAAGGTTCTGGCTGGCGGCTTGCGTTTTTCTCCTCTCGTGGCGTCTCTCTGACTCTGCCTTCTTTCTCTCAGCATTCAGTTTAGTTTTTCCTGCCTACCTCTATTCTGCCCTGTGCAGGCCCAAGACAGTTCCTTTATTAACCAATGGTATTCACAGCATACAGAGGGGAATCCCACATCACTGGGTTCTATAAGAAAACAACAGAGCAAATCACAGGGAGCAAGTCAGTAGGCAGCACTCCTTGGCCTCTGCATCAGCTCCTGCCTCCAGGTTCCTGCCCTGCTTTAGTTCCTGTTATGACTTCCTTCAGTGATGAACAGTGATGTGGAAGCATAAGTCAAATAGACCCTTTCCTCCCCAACTTGTTTAGTTGTGGTGTTTCAGCCCGATGAAACCCTAACTAAGACAATAGAAACCCTAAGACACCTTCCTTCCTCTTCTCTTCTCTTCTCTTCTCTTCTCTTCTCTTCTCTTCTCTTCTCTTCTCTTCTCTTCTCTTCTCTTCTCTTCTCTTCTCTTCCTCCTGTTCTTCCCATTGGCAGAAGACAAAAAACCTGTTGAGCTTAGGAAACGTGCCTAACAATATCCTATCGTCTGGTTAATAGGATTTGCTTCCAAGCCGGGTGAGTGACCCTGACAGTTTCTGATGATTTTCTTTTGTGCTTGCGGTTTGTTTTATTTTTTACTTCCTCAAGGCTAGCAAGGGGGTCAAGGAACTCCTGTATTGGTAGGACAACCCTTCTTTGTCTTGTTTTGGAATAAGAACCATTTTTGGCAGTAACATCTTTAAACATAGGAAAGAAGAAAGGTTTATAGCAGAGTGTCTTATTTTCTAGTAACCTTCTCGGCATGTAAGCATCTGTATGAAGAAACAGTTTCTAAACATTTTGCCTGGTGTGCTACCTCAGTTGCTAGGTTCCCTTCACAGCTGCATAATTTAGCTGCAGGGCTTTGAGCATCTTATTTGCTCTTTTTAGATCTCCAGTCCATCATTTACACAACGAGTAGATAGGAATCAATAAGCTCTGAGGTTGTTTCTGGCTTTAAAATTCTATAATTGTATGATTTCCTGCCTGCATTATCTTTGTTTGGTAAGAGCTTGCCTTAATCTGCTCCATTCCTCAGCAAAATCTCTCAGATTGACTTGAAGCCCCGATTTTGACTCTGGTTCTCACACCTTGGTGTTTATTAGGTCATAAGTAATGAGCTCTGAATGCTTAAGAACTTGCCCGGGTTCACATAGTTAGTTCACCAGAGCCATAGACAGAGTGGAAAAAAAAATAAAACCAGGCTCCCTAATTCTCCCATTGCAGTATCTGAGAGTGCGTGCCACCCATGAAATCATAGGGCCGTCACACATCTGTCCTTCAATAGACCGCTAAGCAAATGTAATGAGTGAATTCATGCTTTCTGGATCCCATTTGTAATCAGCTGGATTGGACTGGCTTTCTGGTCATTACAGAGATTAACAAATGACTTTACTTTGACCACTAGATAATATAACTGAGATTAAAAAGCCAGTTCTCTGCAATAGTTAGTTGAGTCCCAGATTCTGTTTCCATTTATCAGTATCTGTATCTGCCCTTCTAACTTAAAAAAGTCCTTTTATTTCTTTTTATGACTGATCCCCATCGGTCATAAAGTCAGTAGGTTGGAAGGATGATCACAGGAGATGATTGGCTACACAAAAAGTTTTCCTAAATAATAATATAGTTTGTCTTATGGTAAAGAGTGAATGCAATCTCACTTCTGGCTTGGAATGGGACTTCTCTTTCAACTTGTTATATGTTCCATCCCTACTTGAAATAGTTTGTACTTAATGAAGGACTTGCTTGTGATTTAAAGGTGTCTGGCTTTGCTCTCTATGTGGCATTCCATATATTGAATTTTCCAGTTACAAGCATTTGTTCTTCAGGGAACATAACTAGGTGTCTTAGGCTCAAGGTGTCAGCAGGCTGATGGCATGGGAAGTCAGCAGTCGGATTGCTGAGAAATAAGAGAAACTCTTCTCAATAACAGTCTCCACTAACCATTTGCATACAAGGGAAACTGTTCTCAACAGTCTCCACTAACCATTCACATACAAGGGAAGTGGAAGGTGAGAGAAAAACAGGACAGAGAGGTGAAGGAAGGTGCATGGATGGCTGAGGTAAACTACAGGGAAAAAGTGACCATGTCGAGGTATGAAAGGGTTGGGGACATGTCACACTCCAGAAAGCACCAGCTCTAACCTCTGCCAGCCAACACTCGGAGCAGGAGGACTTGAGACCATTGCTGGGCTTGCTTTCATCATTTCATCGAATTCTACTTTCAACTTATCAGCACTGGCTAGATTCCCACTGTTTGGAGAATTATTTAAATGTTGTATATCAGCACGGTTGTTTGTAAAATCTGGAATATTTTAGCAGCGAGAGGACAAACCAGCAAAGCATCACAGCTCCACATCCTCTTTGTGGAGCAAAAGATCTCGGGCAAGCATTTTACTTTTTTTTTTTTTAATTTCCAAAACAGGGTTTCCCTGTGTAGTCCTGGCTGTCCTGGAACTCACTATGAGGATAGGCGGCCACAAACTCACAGAGATCCACCTGCCTCTGCCTCCCGAGTGCTGGTGTGAAGGCATGCGCCACCACCGCCCGGCTAGCATTTTATATTTTGGCCCAGTGAATGTGCCTTTCTTGGTTTTCCATTTTTTTCTCTTCTGATTAAAAAAAAAGTCTGCAATATTTTTCTCATACACATTTCTCATCCTGTTAAAATACAGTTCTCAAGATATGTTCTACACAAAGCCGTTGATGGGCACACTACGTGCCCAGCTTATTTGCATCCTCTGCCTTGGCTAGTCGGTTTATAGAGCAAGCGATCATTGCCTTCCAATTGTCTAGGTGTGCCATGAAAACATGGTTTGATCCCCAGGGAGGAACCGATTTCCTTGCTTCTGCTCATTTCCTCTCATATCCAGCATGGTGCTGGGCTCCAAATACTTCCGGGATGAATCATGACACGCTGAAGCCTGCAAAAAGATAAAAAAGAGTCATCTCCAAGCTCTTCTGGCAGAAGGTCAGTTGAAATTTATGAGAAACGTCAGTAGCTGAGGACAAGATATGGGCGTTGCTCTCGGATTGGAAAGGGAGATGACGCCCGCATAGAGAAATGTGGAGTAATTGTTCTGTATTCTTAGCAGTCCACATATAATCCTAAAAGATACACACGCTTGGCGCAGTGCGTGCAGTGTGATTCCAGGGATATCGCAGGCTTATTTAACAATGCTACCCTCAGAACAACGCTAGCATACTAATCTGTAACACTGGCTGAGAACACACATGCCTTGATATCTTTTAACTAGAAGGATTGAGACTGTTGCCCCAGAAAACCAGGGTAATATTTAGCACAATGGCCAATAATTTTAAGAGGGAAGCAGTCTCAAGGGGACAAGTCATGTATTTAAATCCCTCTTCCTTTTCCAGGGGTCTTCCCAACAACACATCCAGTGAAAAATCCCCTGCAATTTAAATCTTTCTTTTCCCTTGCCTGCACTGCACTGTGTTATCACCCCTGTACACTTCAGTGAGCTTCGAAATTGCAGAAGAAAGACAACCCCCCCTCCAACCAACTCCTAAACCACTGTGTTTATAGTCAGTTTGCTTCCCTGGATCTTATGCTTTAACACATGCTGTAGTGTTCAGATTGCAAACACAGCAGAGGGATGTTTAAATCCTAAAAACAAACTGTTTTCATTGCAATGTGCAAAACAGCATTCCACGAAGACATTTCAATTAATATTAGCTGAGTGAGGGGCGTCCTCTCTCTGTGGCCTGCTCAGTGTTTGGCCTCTTGCTGCTGAGGCTGCCATCCAGGGTGCTGCCAATTAAATGCCAGCTGTGATCTATTGTTTGCTTCTGACACCTGGGAAGTCCCAGATCATCAGAATCCTGCAAACAGCAGCTGGCTTAGTGGAGGCTGCCAGACTTCAGGGATTCTGAGGTCTCTCAGTGAAGGTAGGGGGCCGTCTTGTTTTAGTTAAGGGAATAGTCCCGGAATAGGCAGCTTAAAACCCAAGAAGACTTACATTAAACAACCCCCAAATTTGGGGAGGATCAACCCAGGCCTATAAGCCACATAGCTTACTCTAGGTCCCCACAGGGCAGGGCTTTAAAGCATCAACAAATGTTGCTAATCCTTGCTTATAAGGTACCAACAAGTCCCTGTTGTGTGGTGTAGGACTCCATGCATCTCCAGAAGCTTCTCACTTTGGTCCATTTGTACTATAATTTAATTTAATCGGTGTTATTAGATGTGCCTGTTTTCTCTTTGCTTAACATCCTCTCTTTTTTAAGACAACACTCAATCTGATTTGCACCCATCTGATTTTAAGGGTCAGTGTTCACTGTTTGTTTATTATGTGCTCTTTGCCACTTTATTTCATTTGTCTCTAACAATCGAGCTTCATTGTACTATTGCGAATGGATGAAGAATTAGTAAGGAACAAGCGTTGTTTCTTTTCCCACCTTCGCATACTATTGTTCTTAAAGGGCAGTCCTATCTGATCATGGACTTGAGCTCACCTTGAGGAAGAGTCTGAGTAGGTGGTGTGCTCTGGGGTGGTTGGGCAACTTCCTTTTTCTTTTTCTTTGTCTAGATTTTGGAGTTCTGATGCTTCCTTCTAGTCCTCTTGCATCATAAATACCAGAGGGATAGATGCTTCTGCTGGTGTCTTTATTGTGTGCTCCACTATTTGCCAGCCACAATTGAACAGCCAAAAGTATCATACCTCCTGGGAGATAGAAAGCCAAGAGCACTGGGACCTGACCCAGGAAGTCTGGCCCCCAAATGTGACTAGGTATTCTCTCTCAAGTCACCTCCTTCATATTGCATATCCTTTTTTATATGGATGCCCTTCATAGTAGCCCTTTCTTCCATCCTTTCTTTCTGTTCTGATCTCTCTTCTGTCCCTGAGTGGGTGGATAGTGTCACCTATGACTTTCTGGTGTTGCTCATTGAAGGAACCATTTGCACTTGATTTTTCCAGACCACAGTCCCACATCTCAAGAAGCGAAATCTACCCAGCTAAGCATCCACCACGGTCCTCATTAACAATGGGATGCAAGTGCACTTGAATTGTTCACTCTTGAAGTCATCAGAATAAGAATGATATTGCTTGTTTGCTGAGGTCTGTTAGTTCAACATATTTGATTTCTTGTAAATCCACCTAAAATTTCCCCCGGAGTTGAAATTTATTTTTGCAACAATGGAATATGAAAATAGTTCAAAGATGACAGCATTTCTAGGCTCAATGTGCAAATTTGCAGTCAGTGTACATGTTCATTTAAAACAAGGCATGTAAAAATCAAGAAAACAGGAAAGTGAACTTTGTATGAAAAAATATTTTAGTTACTTTCTCCTGGAGAGATCGCAATCACTTCTTAACTTCTCTGAGATATGGATGCACTTCATCCCAACTGCCTTGCTTAGAAACCCACTGGTCCTGACGAGGGCCCATATGAGCAGAAGTATATGTGTTGGCAGCATTGCTGGAGCTGTGTCACTTTGTGCAGAATTTGATCCAGGGTAGAATTAAAACCATATTTTGCTCTACCCCTCCCCCATCTCGTCACAACATGATGGAAGTTGTCTTTTATAAACAAAAGGCCATCATCTCTTCTTCCCCTCCTCTTTAGATCGTTTAAAAAAAATCAAGTCAATTCTCAGGGGGCATGATAGATAATTTTCATAGCTAAATAACAAACCGATAGCATCTCCACTCCTCCCCAGTAGGTCTAGGAAAAGCCTCAGCATTATATAACATTGGGACCGGAACACTTCCCTTGACTTACATTAGCTCTAATTCTTCTGTGCTGTCTCTTTTCTTTGGCTGTGTTTTATTACATAAACATGAGCATTACGGGTATAAGCTGAGTAAATGGCCACTGTACTAAGGTAAAGGCAACTGGATGTATTCTGATGACAGATTCCTGGGGGCTAGACAAATATTTTGGGGTGCTAGCCACGATATTGAGATCTCTCAGGCTTTGACCCCCTCTGGAGGGGTTGCTGAGTCCTTGGAATAAAGCAACGGTGTTTTACCTGGGAGGAACTGTTGGCCGTGTCAAATATAGTTTCAAAAGATAGTGAGGTTGAGCCGCGCACACAGGCTAATTTTAACTGGAAGTGTCCTGGCGTTCCTTTTGAAGATGCTGATACAGCTTCTGACACTGCTGGTGATGAGTGGCGCAGGACAGCCGGTTCAGGTCTGAGGCTGTCAAATAGTGAAAGGGAACGTCCCTCATCGGAGTCCCAGGACACCAGAGTGGCTCTTTACTGCCCGCTTTCCTGAGTAAGTTGCTTACTTAAAAGGCCAGGGGGAGAAACTGCTACCTAAACAAGGAATAAAGGAGAAACTTCCTACGAAGACAGTCTAAATATCAAATTGAAATTGATATGATGTTCAGAATTCCTGCTTAAGGCTAATTCACATTAATTTCTCCCAATTGCCTCTCTTTTACATAGGGATCAATTAGAATAAAGAATGAGAAGTCATGAGAATGTAGTTCTGTAGAGAAGGCAAACGATGAACTCTCTAATTAGAAAGGGGATGTGGCCAGTGAGACCTCATATATATATAATATATATTATATATACATATATAATATATATATAGCTACACATATATACACACACACATATATATATGTAGCCAAGCTTCCGTTTTTCTTTTCATTAGCCTTTCTCGATTGGTTATAAGTGATAATATTTACTGAAGGCCACAGCTGTCAAAAAGCATTCAGGAATGCACTGGGAAAGAGAAAGGAGAAATAGGCAGATAAACTTAGGAAGTACGCAAGCATGTATGTGTGCACATGTATGGGAGCAATGTACCTTAGGAGTTGGGACTGCTTGTAAACAGAGGAGGTGGTCCTAAAAGATGGCCGCCTCAGGTTCTAGAGGCAAACAGAAGTTGCACCTGTGTGATCACATAGCCACCTCCTCGTACAAAAGAGGTGGGAGAGCAGTCATCTCCATATCTGAATTCGGATGTTGGTCGCATCCCTTAAATAGAGTTATAAATCCTGTGAAGCTGGATTAATCTTATTTTATGGGCGGTTGTAAAGAGAAAGGGCATCCTTTGGCTTTCTTTAAGGAGAAACAAGAGGTCTCTACAAAATAGGAGGTGGAAAAGGATGTCCAGGGAAATGTCATTCCCCCAACACACACTCACACATGTATGCATGCACACAGATACACGTGCACATGCACACACACCCTGCATTTGCTCTTACTATCCAGAGTGCTGTTTGCCTTAGTACCCATGCAGGGTACTAAGAAGCTTATTTGGGCTCTGAGGTCAGGTGGTTCTTTCTGGCTGTCCCGTTGACTATCTCTGACATTGCACCTATTATTCAATTTCTCTACTCCAGGCATCATTAGCAAAAATGGAGATAGAAACACACACTGTTGTAGGAATTAGGGGGTAATTAGGTAAAGGATATGGTGTCTGGCATTTGGTGATTGGCAGCTGTTGCTGTTGATACAACTGATCACAAAACGGAGGCGTCAGAAATTGAAATCAGGTGGCTCATTGATTGATGTAGAGATGGGCTGCTGTTGGGAAGCAAGTTACCACTTCCAGCCTGTGAGAGAAATGATGGATAAAGACTCCTTCCCTTTTCTATTCATTTTTAAAGTTATCGTAGACATTATAGCCTTTTCATGCACACTTTGTTATTATCTCTGTCTCTCTGACTCCCTATTGCTGGCCCAATTCTCTCAAACCATTGCTGCAAGTGAACACTTTGACTAGCGAGTGTTCTAACCCAGCACAGATTAAAATTCTCCGGGTCCATCTCATCCAGTGCATGGAGGTGTCTATTGTTCTTTTTCACAAGGAAGAGTCTCATCTCTGGAAGGAAATTTACCAGGCTTTATCCAAACAACACGTGTTTCAAGTGTGATTTGCATTCGAGTACTGGTTACTCTCAAATGTAGTTTTCCTTCTTCTTTGAGAAAATCTCCCTGGCTTAATGAGAGGGGCTCTCCCTGGAAGAGTCTCTCAGATCCTGAGGTAATCTGATAATTTACAAATCGGCTCTTTCTGAAACACCCGGAAGCGAAGAGGCCTACGCTTGGCTACTAGACAATGCTAGGCACAGTGCGTTCGTTAGCTGGAGCATTTTCTGTTTTGCTTTTTTTCCCCTTTCCCCAACCAACCTCAAAAAGCATGTTAACAAGGCTACTTGTGACGAATCCGCAGCTCTTAGCGTGCGTGCAGATGGGCTCTCGTCCTGTCGCTGTCCGGGGATTCCTAGAAGACAGCAGCCAGCTCTAACCAGCTCCAGCCTTGGCTCCGAGGGCTTGGCCTCCCGCCAGCACCACTTTTCTTGAACTCCTTACATGACCTTGTTTTTATTTATTTTGTTTTTTATTAGTTCTTCGCACTCTCATTTCTCCCACTCTTCCATTTTTTATTGGTCGATGCTTCCTTAAAAACAAATAAATATTACCAAGTGAGAGCAGGGGTTGGCTCCTCCAACCCACACCCCCACCCCCACCGGCACTAATTCTCTAAGCACCAGTTAAAAACCAGCCCAATTGGCTGCTCTGGAGCCCTTTGGTTTGGGAGCATCCTTCAATTGGAGGATTGTGGCTGCCTAGGTGGCTGCCTAGGCAAAGGAGAGGGGGACCTTCTCTGGCCTGAACCTCCCACACTGTAGGCTGCTCTGAGCCATTCACCCAAACCTTGCTGGTGGAAATGCCTGCTGTGAAAGTTAATGGTTATAAAAAGCACTCATTTACATCTGTTTCAGTGTAGCCATGAAGAGTGCAATTAATTAAGAAGTTTCTGGTGTGGTAAGGATAATCATACAGCAGGAATGCAAACACGTGATTTCCAAAGAGAATTTTATTCCATATGGAATTTTTCCCCTAACTAAGAATTAATTGCAACTTTAAAGAAGGTTTGATTGTGTCTATGAAAAACATTTTAACTACTGAGGAATTCTAAATGACTTCAATTTTAAATTTTCTTTCTTTACATTGTTAGAGTTAAGAGAGCAGGGCTTTGATCAAGCTCCGAGTTATAGAATTTATTAGAGTCGAGGGAAGGGGATAACCTTCAGATGTTTTCTGTGGTGAAATGTTGAAGTTAAAAATTTTAAATGTTTGCAGACTGAAGACATGCTGGGCTGTGAGGCCTGAAAGAATAAACAAAATGTGACATGTTTTATTTGGTTACTTAACCCTTGTTTAAAACAGCACAACAAAAATGTATATAAATCATATTTTTATGCCTTTCTGAAAACGGGCATGGATGTTTGGTGATTACCCTCTATAGAGTGGCATAAGGCCATAGGGCAGGCAGTGGGTAGTATCTATGCAAATAGCTTTCATTTTGGTATGGCAGCCCCCTTAAAGCTGAAAGCATTTAAACATATACAACATAAATTCAGAGGCGGGATAGCCTTCTTTTTCTGTTGCCATCTGCTACACATTCCGGTATTTAGCTGTAGCCCAGCCCCAGCGATGAATAATGCAAAAAGACGAAGACAGAACAACAGAAACGTACAGCTGAGAGCAAGATTGGCGGGGAAATGATGCTCATGACTGCGGAGGCCCAGAATGAAAATGTGACATTTGAGGGGACAGAAAAGGAGTGGGAATGACTTGTGTGCAGGCAGACACCCTCTTCCTATCAAATGAGGTTACAACACTTGCAGGGAAAAAAAATTTCAATCAATAAGGAAGAGCTCTTATCACATGCAACTTTAATTTGATTGGCACGGCATTTCCATTATATGCTAATGAATTACGGATGATGAGAACTGCTGTCTCCTTCTGAGTGCAATTGAACATTCATCAATCAGTTACTTAAATGCCAGACTGTCTGAAATATTAGAGGAAGCTGTTGCTATTTTGGAGATGAAAGTAAACAAACTCAAAATCTTGAATTAATTGAGAAAAGGATACACGTTGATAAGTAGGATTTGCCAAGTTATTACTTCTCTGAGTGGATGTCAGTGCAGGTAGCCTGTTCTCGGTAGAATAAGCATGTCCCTGCAAAGCTGGGAGAAAAACAAATTCTCTTAAGTGAATCCTGTTTTTCTGTTGACTAGCATTATACAATTATTGACTATTACTCTTGGGGACGAAAAAGGCTGATCCTAGAATGTAATAAGATCACGCTCAAGGACGCAACACTTTGGACAATGGGTGTTTGAAGGAAAGTCACCGTGTACTAAAATATTAACAATAATCCTCAAAGTAGTAGTGACATTAAGACTGTCAAGTTGAGTGATAGTAGGCAAGTTGTTGCAACATAAAAATGCAAAAGAAACACAGTACCCCACCCTCAAAACATGTAATATAAATTTAACAATTTCAGTTATTTTATCATCAAAAAGACAAAACATTTGTAATTTAGAGTATTGACTATGCTTTTTGTCAGTACCCTCCACCTAAAGGTGTCTATATTAATTTTCTGTCGTCCTCTCCTCTTCTCTTTTGTTTGTCTTTAGCATCATTTTTTTAAAGATATTTTTTCATACTAAGTAGTGGGTTACTGCCAATCCACATGTTATGAAATGGGATGTTATGGTAGGTGCTAAAATATTTCATCTTTATGGGACAGATTTTGGTGGTAAGGTTGGGCACATAGGACATGGCAAAAAGTATCCAGTTCCAAAGGTTTTCTGTTATAAAAATCGATTTGTTACCACTCCTCACATCTGTTAGGATGGTTGCTATCAAAGAAAATATAAAATAACAGGTGTTGGCAAGGCTGTGGAGGAACTGGAACCCTGTGCTCTACGAGCAGGAATGTGAAAGGGTGCAGCTGCTGTGGAAAACATCATCACGGCGGTCCCTCCAAACAAAGAGACGATCCTATCTGTGTGATCCAGCAACTCCACCCCCAGACTGCTACTCCAAAAGGTTTGAAGACAGAGTCTTGGTAAAGTGTTTGTGTTTGATGAATATCTTCAAAGTGGCATTATTCGTAACAAAGTCAAAGGCAGAGCAGCCACAAAGAAGGCAGCTCAAAAAGTTAATACATGCAGAAGAGATAGGTCCTGGTGTCATTGTTTGTGGGTTCTCCATCTGCCAACTTTCGCCGCCACATTCAGAGAGTCTGGTTTGATCATATGCTCATTCAGTCCCAGGCCAGGTGGATTGGTGTGCTCCCATTAGTTCAGGCACACTGTTTCAGTAGGTGGACCAGCCCCTCACTGTCCTAA